>SKCR01047559.1:0-63825 GCA_019454045.1 Zanthoxylum bungeanum | reverse complement strand
ATTCTTGCTAACCGCTTCTTGACAAGTCTTCCTTCTTCTTTAACCCAACAGATATCTATTATGGCTGTTAAGACAAGGGGTTAGCATGATGCATGTATGCATGAGATGCATGAGATGTATGAGATGCATGTGGTTATCAAAACAGCATATACCCTTCCGACCTTATTCCTCCCGCACTCGTGGTAATTCCATTTCTGCCCTAGGTATGGCTCATTTTATGCATCAATGTGGGGTACATAAAATCGTTCTCTCCTATGCTACATGGGTGAACTTTGGCTACCTCAGTCCATCTTCATCAATAAAAGACAAAGACTGCCCATTTATAATATTGACTAAGCCTATTATGAGGATCATGCCATTGTCTAGAAATGACGAACTAGGCCCTCAGTAATCATAGTTGTGGTGGAGACGGACTTGGAGATATCCAAAAGTATACAAATATGCCATAACAAGGCGTACCCTTCCTGGATGAAAGCCAGTGTGGATATCAGACTCATGCATCTGGCATATTCGGATCATATTTGGACCTTCTAAGCCCATCAAGGTTTTCATACAAGTTGGCCCGTTATCATTTTAAAGCGTTCAATCAGATTATCGCAAGATGTAAACTTGTCCCAGTTGAAAAGGCCCAACATGTTTACACTTTTGCGATAAGGTGGCTAAATAACTTCAAATGGTAGGGGGCCCAAACACAAGGTGGCTAATCGTTATTTTGAAAACTTTTGACCCAATCATCATAAGATACAAACTCATCCCAGTTTAAGTGGCCCAACAAGTTCGTATCCTATGGCGAGAAGCCCAAATGGATCCAAATGATAATGGGCCCAAACACAAGCATGGGGGTAGCTTCTATAGGACACATAACTATGGTTCGTATGTGGGCTTACAAGGGTATGAATAAGTCTCTCATCGGCGAAAGGTTGCACACAACTAGGTCTCCTCACTTAAGGGTTCGAGCGACCAAGTGAGCATGCATTTTTTACACCCTAGGGTACGTGCCAATGAGTGATGGTTATCATCACATAACGATCCGCCGCCTTGAGTGAAAGTGACTTCACGATTGACGCCATCAGGGGTAAGAAGGGTATGTAAAATATATAAGACTTGGTTGACCAAAGCCAAAGCCACAGACACTACAAGGCATTGTTTCGGGGCCGATTCTCTATCCCAAGTGGAGTCGCCATCTGTAGGAGTGAAGCGGGGTTTACCGCTATGCCTATGATGTTCGGTGACCACGAAACTGTTGGGCTCGAAGCCCGTAGAGAGTACGGATTAGCCCGTGTGGGACTAAACCAGAGAATAAAGAAGTCGCCACCTAGTGGGAACTGAGAAAGATTTAAGGCCGCACTCACCCCTCGCAATGGAAGATCTCAAACCGTTGGGTTCAGAATAGTCCCTTACTTATGCCAGTATAATGGACGGGTTCACACAATGGTATAGCCAAGTCTTAATGCGATTCATGCATAAGAGCAAATAAAAATGTAATAACATACCCAACCAAAATAATAATCACAATAACATAGTTCCAAAAGCATATTAAATTAAGAAATACGAGATGCGATAACGAAAATTATAATAAACAATCGAAAGCAGGAAAATCATCAATAAATAAATAGCAAACAAAGATGGGCGGTTAATCACGCATATACGAGTATTTCCCGACTAGCACGTGGAATTATATCCCAAGTACAGACCGCACTACCGTCCATTCGGATTCGGCTACGAAATTTACGTCTGGGTTTCCATCCGATATACCGCAAGGGATAATAACATACATAATCATCAATGTAATATAAACGGACAAAAAAATAAACATGAAAACATATAATAATGCATATACGTATAATCATCAACATGAACAAAAAATAAATAAAAGAAGGGCGAAGTAATAAAACAAAAATAAAAGTGAATAAATAGATAAAAAAAAATAACGAAATGCCAAAGAAAAATGTGACCATAAATTTGGCCGTCTTTGATGTAGGACTTCGCATACCCGGCTGGACGTATTTCACATCCAGCCAGGCATGTAGAGCCCAAAACTATGAAATAAATATGGTAGGGGTGCCCTCAGGTCTTACCTCTTAAGTTACTTTCTCGGAAGTGCGTTAGGCCATCGCCGGAAGGATCAGAGTTTGGTTTAAAGGTTTGGTTTCAAGGTTTACTGTTTCTGGCTGCTGGTTCCCTATTTCTGCTCGCTGGTTTGCTATTTCTGGTTGCTAGTTCACTGTTTCTGCTCACTATTTTGCTATTTCTGCTCACTGGTTCGCTGTTTCTACTCGCTATTTTGCTGTTTCTGGTTTTGTTTCATGCTGTTTTCTCCTCTTTGCTCACTATTTTAGTTTTTGGTTTATGGTTTTCACGCTGCTGGTGGCTTTTCACGCCGCTGATTCTGCTTCTGGTTCACTGTTTCTACTTCTGGTTCACGGCTTACACATTGCTGGTTACTTTTCACGCTACTTCTTTCAGTTTCGGTGGTTGGCTGGTTGTTTTCTTTCGGTGGTTGGTTGTTTTTGGTGATGGCTAGTTTCGGTGATGGATGATTGTTTTTTCTTTTTGATTTTTTGTTTTTTTTTCCTTCTGGTTTCTGGTTGTTTTTCGGTCAAGCTTCACGCCTAGTGTTCTCCTTTTTGTGTTCAGATTTTCGGTGGTTCCCTAGTGTTTTCCTCCAAGTTGCCGTCTCTCTTCCTTTGATGATGACTTGGTCCTTTTTTTTATAATGATTTGAAGGGATCTCCAAATAGGGAAACAAATCATGTTGATTTGGGAGATATATTATCAATATATTTAGGGAATAAAATCTCATAAATTTGATGATGAGGAGATCTCGAATCTTGTTAAATTGGTAAGGATGGGATTTCAAATCTTTAAGTTTGGCAAGAAGGGGATTTCAAATTTTGTTAAATTGGAAAGTGTTGATGAGGGGATTTGAGTGTGTGGGCCGATTACATGGGGTTTGGGGCCATGTGGACTGATGCTAAGGCTTGAAGCAGAAACTAAATGAGCGAATTCGAGGCTGGCTAGTGAGTTCGAATCTGATGAGGTGATAATTTTGGAGGTTTTCCTTCCTTCTTGCATTCATTTTTCGCAACTTCCGTAACTTTTCAGGTAGTGCCTCCATACGAGGCTCATCATCGGGCTCATGCAAAAATGCAATGTCTACAGTGAATTTCACGAATGATAAGTTTATAAATCAGAAACATTTGACAAGTTCAAAATATTATGAAACAAAGTAATAAAATAAACCAATAAATTCATCAAGTGCCTTTGATTAGATCAAAGTGGTGAATTTATAAGCAATAAATTTAGAAGTTATTTAAGGGAGAATGAAATTCTTGCCCAATATAGCTCACCAGGAACACCTCAACATAATGGTGTGTCTTAGCAAAGAAATCGTACTTTATTTGCTATGGTGTGATCCATGACGAGTTATACAGATCTTCCTTATTACCTTTGGGGTTACGCTTTACTTATTACATGACTGTATTTATATGCCCTTTTCTTATCAAATAGATAATATCTTAACCGATATTAGATAAAGAAGGATATAAAATAAATATTAAAGATGGTGATTTATGTTTATATGATAAAGACAATGTTCTTTATCTAAAGGTCACTATGTTTTGGAAACATATCGAAGTGCATTTAATGTAAAGGAAAATACAAGCAAAAGATTTGAATTAAATAATACTGAATCATGGCATATGAGATTGGGCCTCATTGGTGTAAGACGTCTATGAAAATTGGTTAATGATAGTTTGATTGAAAATCTTACCTTAGATCCTTATCTAATTAGTGAGTCATGTTTCTTAGGGAATGACAAAGGCCCAATTTCTTAGTGTTAGACACCGTACTGAAGATTTATTGGAACCAATACACAAGTGATTGTTGGAGTTCTACGGTCCCAATGATCGAATAACAAGCATCAAAACACATGTGAATACATCGAGGAAGTTGCGGAATACTTACATCGATCGGTTGAACGTTGCGAAGACGAATAAAAAACTTTATGCCCTCTCCTCCAAGGCTCAGCAGTGAGCAGTTTGGTGTCCTCCATTTTCGGCTTTGGGTGAGCTCCATCAAGCTCCAAGCTTTATTAAATGATCCCAAGCTCACGGGTGGGTTTCCCTATCACCTTCGCAAGACCCAAATATGTGCTAGCACCTTTGATTTTTGCCACAAAAATCATCAATTGCTTCTCCTTCATTCTCGGCAAACTGAACCAGAAAATAGAAGAAGAACAGCCCTTGTGGGCGTGAGAGATGGAAGAGAAAATGAGAGAGATGTGTGTTGGTTTTCCAAAAATGTGTATTAGTAATTTGTTTTCAAAAAAAAATAAACATATACAATTTTCTTTTTCCAAAAAAGTCAAGCCATTAAGGCTCCAACCACTCACATCATTTCCCATCAATCAATGAATAGTGACTGGTGTCAATCACTCAAAGTGAAAGACATCTATCACTTGATTGACGAATGATGTGACGCTAGATACGACTAGCAATTTGACGCTTGATGTGACTCAAACACTCCCGGGCTCGGGTTCGCTAATTCCAAATTAACGAATTTTCCATTGCGACGTAATTGAATGATTATGCCTAGTGAAATCACTATTCAAGTCGCTAACGAATTAATTCTAAATTAACTCGTTCGCCCGAATTAAAATCTAATTTCAATTCCGCGATGAAATCCAATTTTGTATAATATATCGAATATATTATTTTATCGATTATTCCCAAATTAATCGTTATCTCTCTTTAATTAATATTTTATCCCAGATAAAATATCTCCGTAATTAATCCCAGATTAATTTTCTCTCTCATCTAATTAATCCCAGATTAATTAAAGTGCGAGTCATACGTCATCGACGAATCTTCGGGAAGCAACCAATGAGAACCCCAGATATGTTGGCAGTAAATATGGTTATCGGACTATCCGAATACGTAAGTACCTAGTACTACGTTTATACCGATTTACAAGACAAGGTTGGCTTCTAGCAAAGCGCCATGCCTACCCAATTCTCCAGAAACATGCTTACAGGAATAAACGATCTATATCAGGCATAGTATACGTAGTTTTGCGTATTTCGATCCAGTATCGGATGATCACATGCAAGGCCTGGGGCTGGTACAGTGTCTGCCTCGTACGAAGTATATATCGGATCACGAGCAACTAGTCTCTTTATTATCGGATAATCATGACCAAGTCATATTATCCCGATGGTTGCAACCCTTTAGAGAACCAGTTCTGTATCCCTGCGCGATCATCATCTCCATATGACTGGAGTGATACTTCCATCTTGACATCACACCCAACACACTACGATTCTCAATATACCCAGCAGAGGCGTACATAGAACCTGTTAAAGCCCTGGACGACCAAAACCAAAGTATGTTGATTGTCGCAAGATTAGCGGTGCAAGTCTCAGGTTAAGACCAAATACACCTACTCTGATTTCGGACTTCCATAGACACATAGTCATACTACCAATGGAATTTTGAGGGGGGTCTATCCAAAGCGAAGCTGTTTCCTGTACCATCGGTAAAACATAACCTCCTATTACACTTGCATGAGTATCATATACCCAAATATATGAGAACTATGCCGTTATGCCCTCATAACGCGCACAAGTGTAAAACTAGTCTCTTACGCATTATCGATGTCCAATCTCGATAATACTCTGACTAGGGATATTTAATGATTTATCCTTCGTGGATTGATACTGTCTTATATCATCTCAATCCAAGAACAAATCATAAGGACCTCCTATCATTTTTACATCTTGGTGATCAAATCACAAATGATAAGAGAGCAATCTCCTTTGTCACATAGTTAATTTATACAACAACACCATGATCTGTACAAATAGTGACGCTATGGGTCATAATTGTCCAACAATCTCCCACTTGGCCTATAGCCAGTCACTTGAGTGTCTGACACCCGAACTATGTACTGTTGGCTCAAACTGCTGAGAAAGGCTTTTGTCAGCAGATTTACATGATTATCATCTGATACGATTTATACGATCATCACATCGCCATAATGTATGATCCGAACGAATCAGATGAATATCAAAGTATGTATCTGGATCGTTGATGAGACCATTAATTCTTTAGCCTGTGCTGAAGCCTAGCTCAGTTGCTAACAGAACTATATCTAATCTAATTAGATTTATTATCGACCCAATGGCTTCTATTGGTGCCTCAGCTGCAGCAATAACCTGCATTTTTTGTTTATTCGGTAACAGTATCTTGCTTGGAAGATTTCCAGCTCATTGTTGCGTTATTCAAACTGTATAGTACCATTTGTGACTTTTAGTCGTTTTAACGGTTTGGAAACTTGCAGTAGTGATCTCAGTCACTTCAAGTTATCCTTCTCCATAGTTTAAGACAACATTCTTAGTTCTCTAAGATACCAATAGATGTTCTTATATCAATCCAGTGACTATCACTTGGATTGGCCCGATTGTGAATCCATATGCTCAAAGCGTATGAGACACCAGGTCGCGTACATTTTTCAATGTACGAGTTCTCAGAGAGTTTTAACAACTTTAAATCTTTCCCAGAAGATCTTTATTCCTAGAATAAAGGTTGTTTCTCCCAAGAATTCTACGGAGAATTTTCTTGAAAGCCAAGCTTTCACCGATTTTATTATGGGAATATCATTTCCAAGAAATGACATATTATCATTATTTATATGACATTATTGTCAGTGCTCTCCCACTAACCTCCTTATATACACAAGAATCATTTCGTTTTGAATTAAATCATAAACTATTATGATTACATCAAAACGATAATTCCAAGAACATAATGCTTGCTTCAATCCAAACATGGATCGAATAACCTGCAAACCTTGTTTGCTAGTTTTTTGTACGACAAAACCGACAGGATGTTGTAAACATCCTCCAAAAGGTTTCCTTTTCAGGAAAGCGATTTTCTCATTCAGCTGTCATATTTCATAAATGAAACATGCAGCATCAGCAAGCATTATCCAAATGGATTCACCGTGGCAACAGGTAAAAGATTTCATTGTAATCAACACAATGTTGATAAAGATACATTTTCTCAATAAGCCTAGCTTAGTACGTTGGTATGTTGCCATCCATGTATGTCTTCCTTGAAGACTTATATAGTACCAATAGGCACAATGCCTTGCGGTACAATAACTAGTGTCTAAACATAGTTGATATACATGGAATCCATTTCGAATTCATGGCACTTTGCCATAATATGGAGTTGATACCTTGTATCACTTCCTCATACGTAGTCAGTTGGTGTTCCTCAATAAGATTGACATCTTTATGAGGTGAGATCAGAAACCATACCCCAAGTTGTTTTCTGAATCTCTCCGACTTGCGTGGTTCTTGTGTATTCGAAGATTATTGGTATAGTTTCATCATTGATGAACTATTTGTGTTCCATTAGGAATCGGTGCCTTGAATAGTATTACTCTGATTTTCATCGAGCTTTACTATCCTCCCACTTACCACTGCATATAGGTATTCCTCTTAGGAAAACCGCATGGCGAGCAACAATTAAATTGTTCTCTAGTGAGTTGTATAAGTACTATACTTTGGTATCCCTAGGATAACCTACAATTGGCACTTATCCAATTTGGGTTCTAGTTTGGTATCATCCAAACATATGCCTAGCATCCCAAATATTTTCAGGAATGAGAAAACCCAGTTTCTTTCCTGATCATATCTAATATGATATCTGTCAAACAGATTTTATGGAACCTTATTTAAAATAAGTTATGCACTGTTTATGTGTATCCGTTGAAGGAAATGGTAGCTCAGAGCGACTCATGATTAATCTTATCATGTCCAACAAAATTCGGTTACTCAGTTCAGACACACCGTCAAATTGAAGTGTTCCGGGAGGAGTCCTCATTGCATGAATACTATACTTTTTCAAGTATGTTAGAAACTTATTGCTTAAGTATTTTCATCATGGTCTAACCGTGATGGTTTAATACTTTAGTCGATCTGTTTGTCTATTTGGTGTCGAAACTTTAAAAGTTTTCGATTTGTGTTTCAAAAGAAACACATAACCATAATGCGATGCCACATCCGTGTAGGTCATGAAATATTCATATCCACCTCTAGCCTAGCTAGATATGGGCCCACTGACTTCACTATGAATGAGGGCTAACAGATCGGTGGCATTTACACTTTTACCAAGTAAATAGTGTTTTAGGCACTTTGCCTAATAAACTAGATTTGTAGACTTTATTTGAATAGAATCAATTTTTTCCTAGTATCAAATCTTCAAAAGTGTGGATATACGAGTCTTGTTTAATTGTGTCCCAGACAACAATGCCACAATTAAGTCTCTTCTGATCAAATCAGTTTGAGCTGTTTGTTTGTCATGTAATATGTTTGAGATTTATTTATATTCAAAATTTAAATTCTATTATTCACATCTAATGTGTTTATCTCAATATCATCTTTATATAATGAAACACTTTAGTGTTCTAGAATATAAAGGTATACCCGCAACGGGTTAAACACTGATATAGAGATAATGTTTCTAGTCAAACTAGTTACATTATAACAGTTTCCAAATTTAGGTACAGACCTTAAGGGTAGTTCCTAAAATTAGGTATCTACGGTTAAAACAGTGACTTTCGTCCCGTTTCCAATTCGCAGATTATTCTCAATCTGAAGTCAGTATCCTGCTCATAGCAGATTCTGAACATCAGTACATATTTATTTATCGCACTAAGTATTTAAAATCCAATTTCAATACTAGTAGTGAACATAATTATGACAAACATATTTAAAGCCGGAGCCATGCACCATCTTTAATTCCTTCATGTCTACTTTGTTCAAACGGCAGTCATGCTTCCGCGATCCCGTTTGCCACATTTAAGGCAGACATTTTAGGATATGTCCTTTATCTTCCCAGAAGATTATAATGATTTTGCCTTTACCCTTTTTCCACATTCCAGTAGCCTTTGGCCAAGCCTTGGCCTTCTAGAATATCGAAATAAGGTGCACCTTGCGCTACTTGCCTTATTGCAAACTTTGACATTATCTCATTGAGAATAGTCATTAACTCTCCAAGAGTTATTTATTGCAATTGAGTACTTCTTAGATCTAAAGATAGATCTTAGAAGATCCTTCAATTTCATTATCATACTTTAATGATCTAATCCTTAGTTCTGATTAAGAAATTAAGGAGTCTAATCGGCAAGCTTAATGGATTAAGCACTAAAGTTATCATCACATGAATCTTCCAAAGATTATGCTCTACTATTTGCTTAACTCCGGGCTTAGGCATAATGTGTTATTTTATCAAATAAAGTAACTTATTAGTTTCCAGGACTATCCTGAAATCATTCCCAATTTGAAAATTAAACCATTTAAATACATTTTCCATAGGATTATGTTTTAAATGTCAATCTTTCAATTTTATCTTGATTCTAATAGTCCAACTATTTAATCATCTATAATTTAATTGTTTGAATACAGTCCAACTGTTAATAAAAACAACGATTTAAATATTAGTCCAACTAACATTTAATTTATTTGACGAATGATATGATATGAGCGCGTATGGCAAGTAATTAAACGAATATTGCAAATTTAATTCCTGCCTCCCACAAGCATGTTATCAATCAATCTAATCAAATTAATTAACCTGATAATTAATGACCATCCAATGTTCAAACAACGATTTGATTTTGCGCGAGTCAAACTCGTTTTGCAAATAAGTACTTCAATTTGTATTTAATACTAATTCACTATTTAATTCCAAATTAAATATTTCACTTTATTAACGAACCTTTACGACTTAAATTCCAAATTTAATCGTTACGGGTCTCAAAGCCCGATTAATATCCAATATTAATTTAATTAAAGTCCAATGGGCTTTTAATTAATTTCTTTAAGGCGTGGGCTTCGGTAACCAAAGCCCAATCAAGGAATGACCCCATAAGCCTAGAAATCAATTTAAGCCCATTAGGCCCAATTAAATAATTAAAGGTCCATTAGTCGCATTTGGACTTTATGGAAGCGATTTTGGGCCCAATTGGATCCAACCAATTTAGCCTAAACCTAACTTGGTACAACCAAGCCCAAAAGCCCATTTACAACATTGAAAGCCCAAATCCAATTTAAGCCCATTTAATTAAACACAAAAATTCCAAATTTCATATTTAATTAAACTAAAGTGTATTACATAATTAATTACCCAAATCAATATTTCCAAAACAAAAATTTGTACAATTAATCATGCTTATCAACAAAAAAACATGTCCAACACATTTTATCAAAAAATCAAACCCATTCATGCTTCTTCAAGTCTCGGCAATGGAGGGGATTTTATGTCCAAATCAAATTCAATCAAATTAAATCCAATTCAACATTAAATTAATATTCCAAACATGATTCCAACTCATCCAATGAATCAAAAAAATCAAAATCCAAGACATTTAGAGTTCTTCACATTCTCGGCCAAGCTAAGAATTTTGGGCAAAATTGTTCCAAACCATTTTTATGAAATTGATCTAATCAATCTTCAATTAAAACACATTTAAGCATACTCAATCATCCAATTTCATAAAATCATGCTCAAATACATTTTACCCAATTTTTAACCCTAAGTCAAATTTCATGTTTTTACTCCGCTCTGATACCATTGTTGGAGTTCTACGGTCCCAATGATCGAATAACAAGCAAAAAACACATGTGAATACATCGAGGAAGTTGAGGAATACTTACATCGATCGGTTGAGCGTTGCGACGACGAATAAAAAACTTTATGCCCTCTCTTCCAAGGCTCGGCAGTGAGCAGTTTGGTGTCATCCATTTTCGGCTTTGGGTGAGCTCCATCAAGCTCCAGGCTTTATTAAATAATCCCAAGCTCATGGGTGGGTTTCCCTATCACCTTTGCAAGACCCAAATGTGTGCTAGCACCTTTGATTTTTGCCATAAAAATCATCAATTGCTTCTCCTTCATTCTCGGTAAACTAAACCAGAAAATAGAAGAAGAACATCCCTTGTGGGCGTGAGAGAGGGAAGAGAAAATGAGAGAGATATGTGTTGGTTTTCCAAAAATGTGTATTAGTAATTTGTTTTCAAAAAACAAATAAACATATACAATTCCAAATTAATCGTCATCTCTCTTTAATTAATATTTTATCCCAGATAAAATATCTCCGCAATTAATCCCAGATTAATTTTCTCTCTCATCTAATTAATCCCAGATTAATTAAAGTGCGAGTCATACATCATCGGGGAATCTTCGGGAAGCAACCTATGAGATCCCCAGATATGTTGGCAGTAAATACGCTTATCGGACTATCTGAATACGTAAGTACCTAGTACTACGTTTATACTGATTTACAAGACAAGGTTGGCTTCTAGCAAAGCGCCATGCCTACCCAATTCTCCAGAAACATGCTTACAGGAATAAGCGATCTATATCAGACGTAGTATACGTAGTATTGCGTATTTCGATCCAGTATCGATGATCACATGCAAGGCCTGGGGCTGGTACAGTGTCTGCCCCGTACGAAGCATATATCGGATCACGAGCAACTAGTCTCTTTATTATCGGATAATCATGACCAAGTCATATTATCCCGATGGTTGCAACCCTTTAGAGAACCAGTTTTGTATCCCTGCGCGATCATCATCTCCATATGACTGGAGTGATACTTCCGTCTTGACATCACACCAAACACACTACGATTCTCAATATACCCAGCAGAGGCATACACAGAACCTGTTAAAGCCCTGGACGACCAAAACCAAAGTATATTGATTGTCGCAAGTATTAGCGGTGCAAGTCTCAGGTTAAGACCAAATACACCTAACCTGATTTCGGACTTCCATAGACACATAGTCATACTACCAATGGAATTCTGAGGGGGTCTATCCAAAGCGAAGCTGTTTCCCGTACCATCGGTAAAACACAACCTCCTATTACCCTTGCATGAGTATCCTATACCCAAATATATGAGAACTATGCCGTTATGCCCTCATAACGCGCACAAGTGTAATACTAGTCTTTTACACATTTTCGATGTCCAATCTCGATAATACTCTGATTAAGGATATTGATGATTTATCCTTCGTGGATTGATACTGTCTCATATCATCTCAATCCAGGAACAAATCATAAGGACCTCCTATCATTTATACATCTTGGTGATCTAATCACAAATGATAAGAGAGCAATCTCTTTTTTCACATAGTTAATTTATACAACAACACCATGATCGGTACAAATAGTGACGCTATGGATCATAATTGTCCAACAGTGATGTGGGTGGTCCATTAAATCATGTCGCTCATGTTGTTTGTACATACTTCGTGACTTTCACGGATGGTAAGTCAAAGATATGAATATGTCTATAAATCGAAAATATTTGACAAGTTGAAAATATTCTGATACGAAGTAGTAAAACAAACTAGTAAATTCATCAAATGCCTTTGATTAGATCAACGTGGTTATTTAAGGGAGAATTTAATTCTTTCCCAATATAGCCCATCAGGTACTCCTCAATACAATGGTATGTCTGAGTGGAGAAGTCGTACATTATTACATATGGTACGATCTATGTGAGCTATACGGATCTTTCTGGTTGAAAATGTGTTTATAATAGGAAACGAGGGCCCGATAGAAAGGTGAAAACCTTTAAGGCCTGACTGATAGCGAAATATTACACTCAATGTCCTAGGATTGACTATGAGGAAATTTTTTCACCAGTAGCCATACTAAAATCCATTAGGATGCTTTTAGCTTTTGCTGCATATCATAATTGTGAGATATGGCAGATGGATGTGAAAACTGCTTTCCTAAATGGATTCTTCTGGGAGGATATCTATATGGATCAATCAAAGGATTTTCATATACAGTGAGACTTAAAACTAGGTTTGTAAGCTCCATAAGTCTATTTATGGATTCAAACAATCATCTTAGAGGTGGAATCATCATTTTGATGAGATAATTAGATTAACTGGATTCATCAAGAATGAAAAAGAACCATGTGTTCATAAAAAAATTGAGTGGGAGCATGATAATGTTGGACAGTTATGACCCATAGCATCACTATTTGTAAAAATCATGGTGTTGTTGTACAAATTAACTATTGACAAGGGAAATTGCTCTTTTATCATTTGTGATTAGATCACCAAGATGTATAAATGATGAAAGGTCCTTATGATTAGTTCCTGGATTGAGATGATATGAGACAGTATCAATCCACGAAGGTTTAATCATTAAATATCCCTAGTTAGAGTATTATCGAGATTGGACATCGATAATGCGGAAAAGACTAGTATTACACTTGTGCGCGTTGTAAGGGCATAACAGCATAATTCTCATATATTTGGGTATAGGATACTCATGCAAGTGTAGTATGAGGTTTTGTTTTACCGATGGTACGGAAAACAGCTTCGCTCTGGATAGACACCTCGAAATTCCATTGGTAGTATGACTATGTGTCTATGGAAGTCCGAATCAGGGTAGGTGTATTTGGTCTTAACCTGAGACTTGCATCGCTAATACTTGTGACAATCAATGTACTTTGGTTTAGGTCGTCCAGGGCTTGAACAGGTTCTGTGTACGCCTCTTCTGGGTATATTGAGAATCGTAGTGTATTGGGTGTGATGTCGAGATGGAAGTATCACTCCAGTCATAGTGGAGATGATGATCACGTAGGATACGGAACTCGTTCTCTTTTATGCTGCAGCTATCGGGATATTATGACTAGGTCATGTTTTTCCGATTATAGAGACTAGTTACCAGAGATCCGATATGTGCTTCGTACGAGGCAGACATATTTCCAGCCCCAGGCCTTGCACGTGACATCCCATGCTGGATCGAAATACGCAATACTACGTATTCTATGCCGGATATAGATCACATATTCCTGTAAGGATATTTATGGAGAATTCGGTAGGCATGTCACTTTGCTAGAAGCCAACATTGTCTTGTAAATCGGAACAGACGTAGTACTAGGTACTTACGTGTTCGGATAGTCCGACAACCGTATTTAATGCCAACATATCTGAGGATCTCATGAGTCGCTTCCTGAAGATTCACCGATGACGTATGACTCGCACTTTATTAATCTGGGATTAATTAAATGAGAGAGAAAATTAATATGGGATTAATTACGGAGATATTTTATCTGGGATAAAATATTAATTAAAGAGAGAAAACGATTAATTGGAATTAATCGATAAAATTAATATATTCGATATATTAAACGAAATTGGATTTCGGCGTGGAATTAAATTTAGAATTTAATTCGGGCGAACGAGTTAATTTGGAATTAATTCGTTAGCGACGTGAATAGTAATTTTGCTAGGCAAAGTTATTTAATTAAATTAGATTTAATTTCGTCGCAAAGGAAAATTCGTTAATTTGGAATTAGCAAACCCGATCCCGAGAGTGTTTGCGGGACCACTCGCATTTAGAATCAAAGTGGTGCCCACAAGTCACATTAAGTGTCAAATCACTAGTCAATCAATTGATATGATGTCTAGTCACTTTGAGTGATGTGACAAGTTGTCATTGTGATTGATGGTGGTAGTTGGATGGCTTTAATGCCATTTACCAAATTTTGAATTTGGTATATCTTTATTTGTTTTTTGAAAACAAAAAAACCAACACTCACTCTCTCCCTCCTCTCTCTCTCTCGGCCTCAAGGCCATTTTCTTCTCCTTTTTACTGCTTTATCGTGAGCTTGGTAGAAGAATAGTGATGATTTTATTGCAAAATCAAGAGTGCTAGCACACAAAGGGGTCTTCCGAAGGTGATAGAGAACTGCACCCGTGAGCTTGAAATCACAACACAAAGCTTGGAGCTTGATGGTGGTGATGGTCGAATCTTGGAGGAGCAAAAACCAGTCCACTGCCGTGAATACCATGGAGGGGAGCTTGAAGTTTTTGTTCTTCGTCGCATCGCTCAACCGCTTAATGTAAGTATTCTGCAACTTCCTTGTTGTATTCACATGTATGTTTCTTGCTTAAAACGATCCTGGTTAGACCGTAGAAACCCAACAATGGTATCAGAGCGAGATTGAGCATGAAACTTGAACTTAGGGTTAAAATTGGGTAAATTGTATTTGAGCATGATTTGATAAAATTACTTGATTGAGTATGCTTAAATGATGTTTAATTAAAGTTTGACAAGGGCATAAAGATTGCTCGAGTTTGACTATCGGTCTTGCCGCTGTGATCTTTTCTCTTATTTCAGAAGCTGGGATTGGCCCGATGAGTACCATGTCTTTTGCTGGCAGGCTTGCTTGACTTCCATAGTCTAAAAGGCTTGCTCCTACCTAACCTACAAGAGTGAAAAAGAAAGCAATTTCATGAAATTTGATTGGATCAATTTTTTTGCCCAAAACTTTGGCTTGGCCGAGAATTATAGAACCCTAAAGGTCATGGTGATTTTTGATTTTAATCATTGGATGAGTTGGAATCATGTAGGGAATGTTGATTTAGGATTTAATTAGATTGAATTCGGAATCAATTTGAAAAACCCTAAATTGTCGAGACTTTAAGCATGGGAAATGGGTTTGATTTTTGATTAAAATGTGTTGGACATGTTTTGATGTTAATGAGCATAATTAATTAGGCTAATTGATGTTTTGGAAATGTTAATTTGGGTAATTAATTATGACAATACACTTTGGTTAATTAAGTTATAAAATTTGGAATTTGGTAATTTAATTAATTGGGCCTATTTTGGAAATTGGGCTTGTAATGTTTTAATTGGGCTAATTGGGCTTGGTTGTACCAAGATTTGTTTAGGCAAATTGGTTGGATCCAATTGGGCCCAAAACCATTTCCATAAAGTCCAATTATCACTTAAATGGACCTTTAATTTAATTGGGCCTAATGGGCCTAAATTGGTTTCTTGGCATATAAGGGTGATTCCTTAAATGGGCTTTGGTATTTGGGTTTGACCCATATTGACCAAAAGTCCGTGCCTTAAGAAATTAATTAAAAGCCCATTGGACTTTAAATTAAAATTGACATTGGATGTTAATCGGGCTTTGAGACTCATAACGATTAGATTTGGAATCTAAGTCGTAAAGGTTCGTCAATAAAGTGTAATATTTAATTTGGAATTAAATAGTGAATTAGTATTAAATACATATTAAATTGGATTTAATGTTGTAGTTTAATTTAATTCAAGAATTCGTACTTTGAGTACTTATTCTCAAACGAGTTTGACTCGAGCAAAATCAAATCGTTGTTTGAACATTGGATGGTCACTAATATCAGATTAATTAATTGGATTAGATTGATTGATAACATGTTTGTGTGAATACATGGTTGCGATGCATGGATAATGTATATCGGATGGATATTAGATGGGTGGGGCAATTTTGGAAATTGTTGTAATAAATTTAGAATTTATTAATTGGACCTGCGTGTCCAGCCTTTTACCTCCTTACTCTTTGTATTTCTCTTCTCACCTATTCCCCTCAATGTAAAAGAGGTTTCTTTAGAAGTGTTATGTAACTGGTAGAAGCAATACTTGTGCTAGCGGGAGAGAGGAAAGTGAGAGATTTTTATAGGAACAATGTGTTGAGTATCCATCCGCATATCATATTATTTATTTATATGCGCCTTATTATGTGTTTAGAATGCATGTTTAAGGTCCTTATGATTAGTTCCTGGATTGAGATGATATGAGACAGTATCAATCCACGAAGGTTTAATCATTAAATATCCCTAGTTAGAGTATTATCGAGATTGGACATCGATAATGCGGAAAAGACTAGTATTACACTTGTGCGCGTTGTAAGGGCATAACAGCATAATTCTCATATATTTGGGTATATGATACTCATGCAAGTGTAGTATAAGGTTTTGTTTACCGATGGTACGGAAAACAGCTTCGCTCTGGATAGACACCTCGAAATTCCATATTGGTAGTATGTAGTGTTGACTATGTGTCTATGGAAGTCCGAATCAGGGTAGGTGTATTTGGTCTTAACCTGACACTTGCACCGCTAATACTTGTGACAATCAATGTACTTGGTTTAGGTCGTCCAGGGCTTGAATAGGTTCTGTGTATGCTCTTCTGGGTATATTGAGAATCGTAGTGTATTGGGTGTGATGTCTAGATGGAAGTATCACTCCAGTCATAGTGGAGATGATGATCACGTAGGATATGGAACTCGTTCTCTTTTATGCTGCAGCTATCGGGATATTATGACTAGGTCATGTTTTTCCGATTATAGAGACTAGTTACCAGAGATCCGATATGTGCTTCGTACGGGGCAGACATATTTCCAGCCCCAGGCCTTGCACGTGACATCCCATGCTGGATCGAAATACGCAATACTACGTATTCTACGCCGGATATAGATCACATATTCCTGTAAGGATATTTCTGGAGAATTGGGTAGGTATGGCGCTTTGCTAGAAGCCAACTTTGTCTTGTAAATCGGAACAGACGTAGTACTAGGTACTTACGTGTTCGGATAGTTCGACGACCGTATTTACTGCCAAAATATCCGGGATCTCATGTGTCGCTTCCCGAAGATTCACTGATGACGTATGACTCGTACTTTATTAATCTGGGATTAATTAAATGAGAGAGAAAATTAATCGGGGATTAATTACGGAGATATTTTATCTGGGATAAAATATTAATTAAAGAGAGAAAACGATTAATTTGGAATTAATCGATAAAATTAATATATTCGATATATTAAACGAAATTGGATTTTGACGCGGAATTAAATTTTGAATTTAATTCGGGCGAACGAGTTAATTTGGAATTAATTCGTTAGCGACGTGAATAGTAATTTTGCTAGGCAAAGTTATTTAATTAAATTAGATTTAATTTCGTCGCAACGGAAAATTAGTTAATTTGGAATTAGCGAACCCGAGCCCGAGAGTGTTTGCGGGACCACTCGCATTTAGAATCAAAGTGGGGCCCACAAGTCACATTAAGCGTCAAATCATTAGTCAATCAATTGATGTGATGTCTAGTCACTTTGAGTGATGTGACAAGTTGTCATTGTGATTGATGGTGGTAGTTGGATGACTTTAATGCCATTTACCAAATTTTAAATTTTGTATATCTTTATTTGTTTTTTGAAAACAAAAAAAACCAACACTCACTCTCTCCCATCTCTCCCTCTCTCGGCCTCAAGGCCATTTTGTTCTCCTTTTTACTGCTTTGCCGTGAGCTTGGTAGAAGAATAGTGATGATTTTGTTGCAAAATCAAGAGTGCTAGCACACAAAGGGGTCTTGCGAAGGTGATAGGGAACCGCACCCGTGAGCTTGGAATCACAACACAAAGCTTAGATAACACGATCATTAGGAAAATCTAGTAGTGAACCCATAATTAGTTCAAGACTTAGCGTATGTGATCGTTGGTTACTACAACAAAATAAAAAAAAAACATAGGGATAACACGACTAACAATCCATAATTAGATAATCATTTATATACCAATTTCGAGTTTCCAGTTGAAATTTTAGTGCTAAAAAATTTCAAGTACTTGAATGGTGGAACCGATATCAAAATATCTATCATGTTTTATCAATTATTGCTAAAGAGGTGTTGGCAACACCTGTTTCCACCGTTGCAGTTGAACAAGCTTTTAGCTTATGAGGTAATATTTTAGAAGCGAGGCAGTCTTCATTACATCCAAACACTTTAGAAGTAACAACATGTGTGGATGATTGGACCCGAGCTAATCTGAGGCAACAAGAAGATGCCCCCAATGACTTTGAAGACTTTTTCTACAATGCATCTGCAAGTGCAAGCAGAACGGGAGCTGAAGGATCAACAGACACTGATAATGATGTTGATTGATGAGTTTGAATAATTATAATGAGAATTATCTTAAAATATAATGGAATTATGTGAGCTTTGATTCCTTTCACCCCTAGAGGATAGTAGGCAACTTACGTGAGCTAAAAGATCAACAGACACTAATTATGATGACTTGTTCCCTCATATGTGATCTCTACAATACGAGCCAGTAAAATATTAAGGAAAGGTTGCGATGCCTATTTAGCACATGTGGTAGATACTAGTATGGGTATATCAGAATTACATGAGATTTCTGTTGTGAGAGAATTTGCTGAAATATTTCCAGATGAACTACTTAGTTTACCACTGGATCGGGAGGTTGAATTCAGCATCGACGAAATTCCTGTTACAACTTCTATATCCCTTGCACCAGTGTTTAAGGAGTTGAAGGTACAACTACAAGAATTGCTAGATATAGGCTTCATAAAGCCTAATTTTTCACCATGGGGTGCACCAGTGTTGTTTATGAAGAAAAAAGATGGGTCTATGAGATTTTGTATCGATTATCGACAGTTGAATCGTGTTACCATTCGCAACAAGTATAATTTGCCTCGAATTGATTATCTTTTCGATCAATTACGGGGAGCCAAGGTATTTTTCAAAATAGAGTTGAGATATGGATACCATCAGCTAAAAGTGAAGGAAGCAAATATACCTAAGACTGCTTTTAGAACCAGTTATGGACATTATGAGTTCTTGGTAATGCCATTCGGGTTAACTAATGCATTAGCTGCTTTCATGGACTTGATGAATCGGGTATTCAGATATTATCTGGATAAGTTTTTCATTGTGTTTATTGACGATATCTTGGTGTATTCCAGTAGCGAAGATGAGCACAAAGATCATCTAAGAATGGTTTTGCAGACCTTGAGGGAGAAGCAGTTATATGCCAAGTTTAGCAAGTGTGAATTTTGGCTTGACAGAATTGTATTCTTGGGCCATGTCATTTCAGCAGATGGTATTTTAGCAGATCCCAATAAGATAGAAGCAGTGGTTAATTGGGAACCTCCTACCAATGCAACCGAGATACAGAGTTTCTTGGGATTAGCAGGCTATTACCGATGTTTTATTCAGGGATTTTCCATCATTGCAGCACCATTGATGAAGCTTTTGAAGAAGAATGCAAAATTTGAGTGGACTGAGGAGTGTCAGCAAAGCTTTGATAAGCTTAAGGAGTGTTTGTCAACTGCTACAGTTCTTACCCTCCCTTCAGGCAGTGGTGAATATGTGGTGTTCAGTGATGCCTCGAGGAAAGGTTTGAGTTGTGTATTGATGTAGCATGGGAATGTGACATCTTATGCTTCTCGACAGCTTAGGCCTCATGAATTGAATTATCCTACTTACGACTTGGAGTTAGCTGCGGTAGTGTTTGCACTGAAGATTTGGTGACATTATTTAATTGAGAAAAATTTCAGATCTTCATGGATCACAAGAGTCTTAAGTACTTACTCACGCAGAATGAGTTGAATATAAGATAGAGGCGATGGATCGAGTTATTGAAAGATTATGATTGTACTATCCACTATCACCCGGGAAAGGCTAATGTAGTAGCAGACGCTCTTAGCAGAAATTTCTCAGGTACTTTAGCTCACATGGAAGTCCTACAGCTTCCATTGCTAGTGGAACTCAGATATTTGAGAGTTGACTTATCAGTTGGTGATTCAGGATCTCTATTAGCAACTCTTAAAGTCAGACCTATATTAGTGAAGAGAGTCCGAGAAGCTCAGACTCAGGATGCTCATTTGATAAGAATCATCGATGAAGTGAAGAAGGAAAATCATTTAGATTTCTCGCTTAGAGATGATAGTACATTGATGTATGGAGATAGATTATATGTACCTGAAGTTGAGAGCTTAAAGAGATAGATCATGGAAAAAGCCTATTGTTCTGCTTATTCTATGCATCCAGACAGTACTAAGATGTATAGAACTCTTAAAGAGAATTATTAGTGGAAAGGTATGAAGAATGAGATAGCAGAATTTATATCAAAGTACTTAGTGTGTCAGCAGATTAAAGTAGAGCACCAGCATCCTGTGGATACTTTGCAGTCGTTTCATATTCCCGAGTGGAAGTGGGATATGGACTTCGTGTTAGAATTGCCTCGTATGAAGAAATGACATGATTCAGTATGGGTGATTGTTGACACATTGACTAAATCAACTCATTTTCTATATGTCAGAGTAGATTATTCTCTTAACCAATTAACAGAGCTTTATGTTGATGAGATATTGAGACTTCATGAAACTCCACTGTCGATCATATCATACATGGATCTGAGATTTACCTTCGGATTCTGGACAAGTCTACAAGAGGCTTTGGGTACTAAAGTAAAGTTCATTACTTCTTTTCATCCTCAAACAGATGGGCAGTCAGAGAGAACCATTCAGACATTAGAAGATATGTTGAGAGCTTGTGTTATATAATTCAAAGATAATTGGGATCAACATCTATCATTGATGGAGTTTGCTTACAATAATAGTTATCATGCTAGTTTGGGCATGGCACCTTATGAGCCATTATATGGGAGCAAATGTAGAACTCCTCTATGTTGGGATGAAGCAGGTGAAAGGAAATTCTTAGGTCCTGAGATTGTTCAGATTACTATTGATAAGGTAAAAGTGATCATATCAAAGTTGAAGACAGATCAAGATAGACAAAAGAGCTACGCTGATCTAAAAAGGAAGGACTTCGAGTACCAGGTGGGAGATAATGTATTTTTGAAGGTTTCTCATTGGAAGAATGTCATGAGATTTGGCAAGAAAGATAAGTTGAGTCCTTAGTTTATTGGGCCATATGAGATCGTGGAGCGAATTGGACCAGTTGCTTACAGATTGGCATTGCCACCAGAGTTGTCAAAGATTCATAATGTTTTCCATGTGTCCATGTTGAGGAAGTACAGATCAGATCCTTCTCACATTTCACAGGAACAACCAGTTGAGTTGAGAGAAGATTTGACATATGCAGAAGAACCAGTGGGAATTCTAGCTAGAGAGTTGAGACAGCTGAGAAACAGAACAATTCCATTAGTGAAAGTCCTATGGGGTAAACACTCGAAAGCATAAGCTAATTGGGAGTGTGAGGAAGACATGCGGAATAAATATCCTCACTCGTTTCCACCTTCAGGTATGTGAATTTCGACGACGGAATTTCTTTTAAGGGGGAGAGAGTTGTAACACCCCGAAATTATTTTACCCATATTTTAATTTAATAATTTTGGTGTGTTGGGAATTTAGGATATATTGTTTGTTTATAAAAGTTTGGATTTAAAATGAGGTTAGAGGCAAGTTGAGGGAGGCAAGTGATAATTTCCATGTTAGTATAAAATGGGTATTTTTGAAATATTTGGTTTATGTATTAATCTGGTATTACACTTTAATTAATTGGACTTTAATGTTTGGAATATTAAAATTTAATTAATGGGCTTAATTGGTGAATTGGGCTTTTAATATTGTATTTGGGCATAATGGGCTTGGTTGGACCAAGTAGATTTGGGCCAAAAGGATTGGATCCAATTTGGGCCTAAATCACTCCATTAAGTCCAAATATAATATAATGGGCTTTAATAATTTAATTGGGCCTTATGGGCTTAAAATTGGTTTTATGGCATTTAAGGGTGATTCCTTATTTGGGCTTGGTAATTGGGTTTGACCCACATTGACAAAGCCCAAGCCTTAATAAATCAATTGAAGCCCATTTGACTTGAATTAAATTAAACATTGGATGTAGTTGGGCTTTGAGGCCCAATAAGATTAGATTTAGAATCTAAGTCTTTAAAGCACATTAAAAGTGTAAACATTTAATTTGGAATTAAATAATTGAATTAGTATTGAATACGAATTAAATTAGATTTAATAAGTAGTTCGATATAATTCGCGAATTCGTACCCTATGTACTTATTCTCAATCGAGTTGGACTCGCGCAAAATCAAACCGTTGTTTGAACATTGGATGATCACTTAAACAAAGACTATTATTGGATTAGATTGGTTGTAAAAGCATGTCTTGTTTGAATATATATGTATGTGATGAATGAATAGTGTATATCAGATGGATATTAGAAGGGAAAGGGTAATTTTAGAAATTATTGTAAATTGGAATTTTAAATTGGACCTGCGTGTCCAGCTTATCTCTTTATCTCTTTGTATTCTCTTCTCACCTAATTCCCCTCAATGTAAATGAGGTTTCTCTTATTGTATTATGTAATTGGGTAGTAGTAGAATAGTGCTAGCGGGGAGAGGAAAAGAGAGTGATTTGTTCTAGGAACAAGTTGTTTATATATCCATCCGCATATCACTATTAATTTACTTTACGCGCTTTATGATGTTTTAGAAGCAGCTTAAGGTGTTGTATGATGATGAGACCTAGCAAAGATAAATAAATTGGTTGCCAATTACGCGAAAATCCCTCAATTTATATTAAGCGAATATCCTTCCATGCATTGATGGTTCTTGTTCAAGATCCGAAGTTGGCATTGTTTGTTTTTGACCAAAGTCAAGACCTTTGTCAATCAAGGATGTACTTGAATCATGAGAGTTTTGTTGCATATCGGTGTCTTGTCCAAATCGTGATTTTTATTGGCCAAAGTCAAGATCACTTTTTGTCCAACGACATTGATTACGAAACTTTCCTCGTCAATGGGTCCCGCTTAACTGGAATCATTAGGTTTGTTTTTGGCCAAAGCCAAGGCCTAGATGATTCGGAGGATAGGGTTAGGAAAATGTAATGGTTACATTGGCATTATACATATGTTTCGGACTTGGATGTCCACCTAACCGGATCTAGGAATTGGATGAGATCCAATTGATCATGGAGATCTACCTAAGTTAAATAGCATACAATTTTTATTGGCCAAAGTCAAGGTTGTGTGTTATTTAACGGGATCCTAGCCCACTAGGAAATTCGATTCCCGAGTTCTCTACAGAGGGTTAGAAACTTGAAGAAAATAGTGGGAGGCTATTATTGAATTTGCAATTTCGTTCAGATACTTAGCCTTACACGTCTTTCAAAATTATTTCGTCAATATATTAAATAATTAGTTGGACTAATATATTGTTATTTACTTGTAACAGTTTGACTGTACCCATAACATCGTTGACTTTATAGTTGGACTATAGTTGTCAAGATGATTGGCAAAGGTAATATCCGCGACATAATCATGGGCGATAATGTCTTCAAAGGGACAAACTTTGCCGACTGGGAAATGAACCTCAAGATAGTGCTTGGGGCTGAGAGGATACTGTATACTATTCAGAGACCTCTCCCGCCTGAACCCACTGAGCCACTGGAGCTAGAGTTATGGAAGACTCATAGTGACGATTGTGACCAAGCTCAGTCAGTTATGCTAGCTGCAATGACCCAGCATTTCAGACGCCAGTACAGGGACTTGGATCCCTATAACATGATGGCAAGATTGCGTGATCTTCACCGCACCAATAAGCGGATGAAGAGGTACGAGCTAGTAAGGAAACTCTTCCGCTCCCGGATGACAGACGGCGCATCAGTTGAGGCCCACGGGACTCAAATGATCGCCGATATTGATGAGTTGGCCAATATGGGAATAGTCTTGGAGGCTGAGCTGACTATAGATATGATCTTGCAGTCACTTCCTGATACTTGGAAACAAATCATAATCAACTACAAGTTGATGGATACAGATGACACTCTTGGAGAGCTGTTATCCGTATTGAAGGAGTCCGAAAGGGAACTCCTAAAGGGGAGCAAGCGCGAGGCGCATTTTGCATCGACCTCTCATGCGCCAAGGGGTGGGCCCAAGGCAATTGGAGGTGCGAGGAAGAAGAAGTTCAAGAAAAGGGGCAAAGGCCAAGTTGACAGTGGCTTCTAGGAAGCCAAAGGACAAATCTCGCGACATCTGCCTCAACTGCGGCAAGAGGGGTCACTGGAAAACGTGACTGCCAAATGAGCATTGTGCAGAGGGGGATATCAAGGCTGGCAAGGCTATCGCCTCTGGTATGTTTGTTATTGAGATAAATATGAATACTTCTAGTTTTAAAAAATTGGATTTTTGATTCTGGTTGTGGTGCTCATATTTGTACTGATGTGCAGGATCTGCATGATAGCAGGATGCTGGCGTCAGGGGAGATGGATCTACGGGTCGGAAACGGAACACCAGTTGCTGTTTTGGCCGTAGTAGGGACTTTTGTTTTAGAACTGCCCTCAGGGCATGTACTTAAACTTTTGAACTGTTATTTTGTGCCTAGTTTAACTAGGAATATTATATCTGTATCCTTGTTAACCCGGCAGGGTTACACTTTTGTATTTAGAAACACTGGGTGTTATTTATATAAAAATGATGCAGAAATTTGCACAGCTGTTGCAAATAACGGTCTTTTTATTTTGAATATAAATGAATCTCCTAAAATGACAAACAAAAGGCTCAAAAGAGTAAGTAATCTAAAAGATGAAGCTTATATGGGCATTGTCGTCTAGGACACATTAACAAGACTCGCATATCCACACTTTCGAAGAGTGGGTACTTGGACGAATTTGATCCAATTCATATGACGTCTGCGAATCTTGTCTTTTAGGCAAAATGCCTAAATCACCTTTTAGCGGTAAAGGTGAACGTGCCACAGAACTGTTAGCTCTCGTTCATACTGACGTATGCGGGCCCATGTCTAGCCAGGCTAGAGGTGGATTTCACTACTTCGTAACCTTTACAGATGATGCATCTCGTTACGGTTATGTGTATCTTATGAGACA
Organism: Zanthoxylum bungeanum; assembly: GCA_019454045.1. Classification (NCBI taxonomy): domain Eukaryota; kingdom Viridiplantae; phylum Streptophyta; class Magnoliopsida; order Sapindales; family Rutaceae; genus Zanthoxylum; species Zanthoxylum bungeanum. The sequence goes on along the minus strand of SKCR01047559.1, from coordinate 38,306 downwards.
CAAGTCGGAAACTTTTGAGAAATTCAAAGAGTTTCGACACGAAGTGGAGAGAGAAGAAACAAACAGGGAAGAGTATTAAGACATTACGGTCAGACCGTGGTGGCGAATACTTAAGTTATGAGTTTCAAGATTACTTGAAAGAATATGGTATTCTTTCACAGTGGACTCCTCCTGGAACACCGCAATTAAACGGTGTGTCCGAACGGAGAAGAAACGCACCTTGTTGGACATGGTAAGGTCAATGATGAGTCGCACTGAGCTACCAATATCCTTCTGGGGATACGCAATTAAACAGTGCTATACTTATTTTGAATAAGGTACCGTCGAAGTCTGTTGAACAGACTCCATATGAGATATGGACAGGAAGGAAACCAGGTTTCTCTTTCCTAAAGATTTGGGGATGCTGGGCATATGTTAAACGTTTGGAAAGTACCAAACTTGAACCCAAAACTGATAAATGCCTTTTGTAGGATATCCTAGGGAAACCAAAGGATATTACTTCTATCACCCACAAGAGAACAAAGTATTTGTTGCTCTACAAGCATTTTTCCTTGAGAAGGATTTTATAAATGCAGTGGAGTGGTAGTGGGAGGAAAGTAGAACTCGATGAAGATCGTAGTGATACTGTTCCTGGCAATGAATCAACGACGGAACATGAACAGACCACCGGGATGATCTGTGTACCACAAACTTCACATACACAAGGACCGCGTAGGTCGGAGAGAGTCAGAACAGTACCTGAGAGGTATGGGTTCCTGATCTCACCTCATGTAGATATTAATCTTATTGAGGATAATGAACCGGCTACGTATGAGGAAGCGATACAAAATATCGATTCCGCTTTATGGCAAGATGCCATGAAGTCCGAGATGGATTCCATGTACGCCAACCAAGTTTGGACACTGGTTGATGCACCAGAAGGCATAAAGCCTATTGGATGCAGATGGATCTTCAAGAAGAAGACCGACATGGATGGCAACGTACAAACGTACAAAGCTAGGCTTGTAGCGAAGGGGTATCGTCAACAATATGGTATTGATTATGACGAAACCTTCTCACCCGTTGCCATGATTAAATCCATTCGGATAATGCTTGCAATAGCTGCATATTTCGATTACGAGATATGGCAGATGGACGTTAAAACCGCTTTCCTTAACGGAAACCTTTTGGAGGATGTTTATATGCAACAGCCTGACGGTTTTATCGTACCTAGACTTGCAAACAAGGTTTGTAAGTTAAATCGATCCATTTATGGATTGAAGCAAGCATCACGGTCATGGAATCAGCGTTTTGATGAGATCATAAAAGAATATGATTTCGTGCAAAACGCCAGATGACCTTGTGTATACAAGAAGGTTAGTGGGAGAGCACTTACTTTTATTGTCCTTTATGTCGACGACGTATTGCTTATAGGCAATGACATTCCCATGCTAACGTCGGTGAAAGCTTGGCTTTCATTAAAATTCTCCATGAAAGATCTGGGGGAGAAGCAGCCTTTATTCTTGGAATAAAGATCTACCGGGATAGATCTAGAAAGCTGCTTGGACTCTCCCAGAGTACATACATTGATAAAGTGTTGAAGCGATTCAACATGGAACAATCCAAGAGGGGATTGGTTCCAATGGTACGTGGTACCTCTCTGTCTAAGGACATGTGTCCTAAGACTCAGGAAGAGAGAGACCACATGAGTCGGATACCGTTCGCCTCGGCAGTCGGATCGATCATGTATGCCATGATATGTACACGACCTGATGTCTCATATGCTTTGAGCATGTGCAGTCGCTATCAGGCCGATCCAGGTGAAGGTCACTGGATAGCAGTTAAGAATATCCTTAAGTATCTTAAACGAACTAAGGATGCTTTCTTAATTTATGGAGGTGGAGAACTTGCGGTATCTGGGTATACCGATGCAAGTTTCCAAACCGACAAGGATGACTACAGGTCGCAAATCCGGGTACATTTTTTGTTTGAATAACGGAGCAGTGAGCTGGAAATCTTCCAAGCAAGATACTGTTGCCGATTCAACAACAGAAGCGGGAGTACATCGCTGCATCTGAAGCAGCGAAGGAGGCAGTTTGGATCCGAAAGTTCCTAATCGGATTAGGAGTAGTTCCGTTAGCAGCTGAGCCCGTTCCATTGTATTGTGACAATAACGGGGCTATAGCACAGGCTAAGGAACCAAGGTCTCATCAACGGTCCAAGCATGTAAAAGTCGAGAAGGTCACATCAGATGACAACATTGCAGATCCGCTGACGAAGGCTGTTCTTCAGCAAGTTTTTGAACGACACATACATAGTTCGGGTATTAAATGCTTGAGTGACTGACTATAGGCCAAGTGGGAGATTGTTAGACATTGTGTCCCATAGTGTCACTTTTTGTAAATGATATTGTATTATTGTACAAAATTAACTATGTATAATGAAATTGCCTTTTGCCATTTTGTAAATATTATTTACTTTGATATATAAATGGCGAAAGTCCATATGATTAGTACTGGATTGAGATGATATGAGACAGTATCAATCCATAAAGGTTTAATCATTAAATATCCCTAGCCGTAGTATTATCGAGACTGGACATCGATAATGCGGAATAGACTAGTATTGCGCTTGTGCACGTTGTGAGGGCACAACGGCATAGTTCTCATATATTTAAGTATTGGATACTTATGCAAGTGCGATAGGAGGTTGTGTTTACCGATGGTACGGAAAACAGCTTCGCTCTGGATAGACCCCGCGGAATCCCATTGGTAGTATGTCTAGGTGTCTATGGGAGGCCGCATCAGGGTAGGTGTATATGGTCTTAACCTGAGACTTACATCGCTAGTACTTGCGACAATCGGTAAACTTTGGTTTTGGTGGTTGGGGACCTTAACCGGTTCTGTGTACACCTCTTCTGGGTTTATCGAGAATCGTAGTGTAGGATGTGATGTCAAGATGGAAGTATCGCTTCAGACATATGGAGGTGATGATCACGCAGGACACAGAACTAGTACTCTATAAAAGGTTGCAACCGTCGGGACAATATGACTAGGTCAGGATTGTCCGATTTAAAGAGACTAGTTGCTTGATGTCCGATATATGTTTCGTACGGGGCAGACACATCTCCAGCCCCAGGCCTAGCATGTGATCATCCGATACTGGATCGATGTACGCAATACTACGGTATACTACGCTTGATATAGATCTTATATTCTATAAGAATATTTCTGGAGAATTGGGTAGGCATGGCGCTTTGCTAGAAGCCAACCTTGTCTTGTGAATCGGTAAGAACGTAGTACGAGGTACGTGCGTGTTCGGATTATCCGACGACCGTATTTACTGCCAACATATCCGGAGATCTCTTGGGTCGCTTCCTGAAGATTCACCTATGATATTTGATTCGAACTTAATTAATCTTGGATTAATTGCGGAGAGAAACTTTATCTCGGATAAAGTGCCTTATTTAGAGAGAGAGAACGATTAATTTGGAATTAATCAGTAAAAATATTATATTCGATATAATAATTGAAATTCGATTTCGACGCGAAATTAAAATTAGATTTTAATTCGGGCATACGAGTTAATTTAGAATTAATTCGTTAGCGACGTAAATAATAATTTCGCTAGGCGCGATTATTTATTTAAATTCGATTTAATTAACGTCGCGACGCAAGTTCGGTATTTCGGAAATATCGAACCCGAACGCGTGAGTGCACGTGGGCCCGCTTTCATTTGGAAACGTGTGGGGCCCACATGACACATGTCATTATATGTATTATTTTATTGATAATGCATTGCATGGTGATAGTGTATAATACACTCAATTGTTATGCATGGAATTTGAGTGTTTGACACTCTAAGCCTTTGCATGGTTTGTGTCATAGATTTATTATTATTTAATAAATATTATGGCATAAATATAAATTGATTTTTGGTATCAAAAATCAAAAGAAAAATCTCTCTTCTCTCTCTCACATTGCCGAAAACTGCATGCAGTTTTTTGGTCTTCATCTTCTCATTTTGGTTGCCAAAAGCTTGAAGATAGTGTGTTGTTTGGAACATCTTCTCACATGCAAGGCTAGCACCTTCAAGGGATCAAAAGAGGTGATAGGGAAACTATCATAGAGCAAGGAATTCACAAAGCTTGGAGCTTTCCACCTTCTTCTCCTCTTGGCCGAATCAATCAACACTTTGAGCTTCCATTTTGGTTTGATTTTCTTCATCAACAAAGCATTGTAAGTATGATTCCGCCATACTTCAAAGTTAAATATATATTCATTTATTGTATTTCACATGCTTAATCTTTCCTTGGGACATATTATAGAACCCAACAGTTTTCCGCAGTAAATGACGGGTTGCAAGTCTAACATTTATAACCGAACCCAATTGTATGCTTTTGCACTGATGTAAATGAAGCTAACGAGATTGTCAGCTTCTTCTCTTCTCTTAACGAGTAACGAGCGAAGTCGTGCGAATTTAACACGTGAGAAGCCACACTTTTCTCATTTCTTCCATTGTTCTCCCAATGGCAACAACTGCTATCGACAAGAAACCACGGCTAGAGTATTCTTTCCCCATTGTAAGCGGCTTGATGCAAAAACGCGTTCGTTGTCTCTTAAACTTCTAGGGCAATTTCCGGTGAAGTCACTGGAAAACATGAACATTTCCTAGACGGATGCAAGAAATATTGTCTTTAGTTCTTTCATGAGACCATGTATCCAATTGAAGGCCGGCTTATTCCTCCACATTTTGGAAGGTTTCCACAATCGGCCACGGACCGGGCCTGGGGGAAGAGGTAGCCTCTTGATTCTTTTCTGGGTTTTAGCCTGTATCATTTTCAATGAAATTATGTTAGAAACATATAGTTGGGGAACATTATTATTCGTAATTAATAAATATCGAAAACAAAACCTTGAAAGTTGATTCTGAAAAAATGATAGCATGTCCTCCACAAATCTCCTTTGAGGATTCAGCTGAAAGCTGTTAGTGCCACAAGTGAAATGAGTGCCATGCCACCAAAAACAATGGATTCAAAACTGGGATTGTTTTGAAGATGAGAAAGGAAATCCATGGAGGATATATTCAAAAGTATCTGCAGAATTATGATTAATGGCTATCAAAGTTGAATGAAGAGAGGCTCTGCATATAACTTTATACATATAGAGATAGATGGGTTGTCTAGTTTTCAATTGGCAGTTTCGGATGTTGCTTCTGCTAACATTTTTATTTATTTATCAATTACTTTTATGCAATTGTTGTATTTTAAAAATGTGGCGGCTGGTAAAGAAACTCCTAAACTATATTTATTAGTTTTACATAGGCACATGCATGCATGACGATGTATAATTCGTTTGTATTTACACAAAACATAATCAAATATTCAAAACTAATTAATCATGTGGCGATTAGTCTTCTTAGGTACTGGTCAGCATTCGTCAACTATTTGATTACAAAAATTAAAGAAAAATGATAAGTGCACATATTAATGCAAATAAAGAACATAAACATAAGAAAATATTTTATCATCTATTGAGAATTTTTTTATTCTGGCTTATGTGATTATTTATGTACCTATAACAATACTCAAATTTATATTCAAATTTCTCCATTTGAAAAAAAAAAAAAAAACTGATCATATTCTGAGCATCGTCATGGGAGTTGAATGGTTTCAAGTGGCGTAGTTTAGTGGTGTAACGTTCAGGATCTTACATTGAGGTCTTAAGTTCGAATCCGGCGAGTGCGTTTTTATGTAAGAACCTGAGACAGTCGGAGACTTTACCTGCTCCGCTTAAGTCTATAAGATGTGATTTTTTTAAATATTTTAATAAATAAAATTTGTTACTCGTGTTTGAGTCTAAGGAAGTAAAGAGTTAAGAATATATTTGAACTTAATCACATGTTTATCTTAAAAGAGATAAATAGTACTACTATTATATAATAAACTAGAGGTGAGCACGGATTATATAATCCGCTTGGTTAAGTTGAATTCAGTTTTTTTTTTTAATGAATATTAGCCTCAACGATGGGAAAGCTCAGAATAAGACCTTGCATCCAATTAGATTCCCACCCAATACCTTGTTAGATAGCAAATCCATAATAAGAGTAATAATTTTTTTTTTATATAAAATGAGAGATATCATTAAGAGGATAAAAAAAAACTCAGCAGATCACAAAGAGTGAAAGTGAGATAATAGAACCAAAACAAATAACAAATGCATGAAGAAAAGAAATAAGAATGCTAACACTACTAATGCCGAGAAAGCCTGACAAGCTTTAACTATTCACCCAATCAAAAATACAATTCGAGAATAGCCAAAGAGAATCGTCTGATTCAGAGAAGTCATCATAACTTATGGACATCCAAGTAAATGTAAGAGAAAGAATCTCCATGCAAGTTTGTGATAAGGAAGAAGAAAATTTATTAAAGATCCTCTGATTTCTTTCCAGCTAAAGGCACCAAAAATTGGCCATGAAAAGACAATCCAGAAAGTCAGATAGTTTTCTATCATAGCACAAGAAAAGTTAGGTTGCAATGAAGTCTATAGGATGTTGGTTTCTATTTTAGGTCCCAAGATCATAACAAGCATGAAAAAACATATGTGAATACATCAACGGAGGTAGCAGAATACTCACATCGATCGGTTGAGACGATACGACAACAAACAAAATGATTTTGGCCTCCATTTCCACGCCAACTGCAGTGCAGTCCACTGCCATCAATTTTCAGTTTTGGATCTGAGATTTGGAGCTTCAATCTTCGTTGTTTGATTCCCGGCTCGTGGGTGGGTTTCCCTAACACCTTCGTATGCCTCCTTAGGTGTGCTAGCACTTGGATTTTGCCATAAAATCAAGCTTCTTCCTCTCTTGGACTGTCACGTTTTTGACAGTGTTCACAGCCCCTTGGGCGTGAGCTTTGGAGAGAAAAGAGAGAAGGAGAGATGGATGGAGAGAGAGAGAGTTGTCTAGGGTTTTCTCAATATTCATCTAATGAATTATTATCTTTTACAAAAGTGTAGAGATCCCCTTTTTGTTATTCACCTTTAGGTAAAACCATTTTCACTTTTACCCTAAAGTTGGTAGGTGTGGGTAAATGGTTTTTCAAAAGGCAAAACAAGGTAGTTGGGTGGTAGGTACACCTACCACACATGGGCCCCACATATTTGAATTCAAAATTCAAATATCTCTACGAACATTTGCCGCGGCTCGGTTTCGTTTAATCCGATTAAACGAACTTCCGTCGTTAAATAATTAAATCTAATTTAATTAAATATCGATGCCTCGCAAATATATTACGAACGTCGTTTACGAATTAATTCTAAACTAATTCGTTCGTTCGCATTAAAGTCAGACTTTAATTCGTAATGTTAATATATCCGATATATTAATTTTATCCCATTCGAATAAATTAAATAGAAAAATCAAATTTAACTATTAAATTTATTTTACCGATTAATTCCAAATTAATCGCGTTCTCTCTCTTTAGACTATATTTTATCCCAGATAAACTATCTCCGTAATTAATCCCAGATTAATTTTCTCTCTCATCGAATTAATCCCAGATTATTTAAAGTGCGAGTCATACATCATCGGTGAATCATTGGGAAGCGACCCATGAGATCCCCGGATATGTTGGCAGTAAATACGGTCGTCGGACTATCCGAACACGTAAGTACCAAGTACTACGTTTTACCGATTCACAAGACAAGGTTGGCTTCTAGCAAAGCACCATGCCTACCCAATTCTCCGGAAATATCCTTACAGGAATGAAGGATCTGTATCAGGCGTAGTATACATCGTACAGTGCATATCGATCTAGTATCGGATGGGCACGTGCTAGGCTTGGGGCTGGAGTTGTGTATGCCCCGTACGAAGCACATGTCGGATGTCTGGTAACTAGTCTCTATAATCGGATATACATGACCTAGTCATAATATCCCGATGGCCGCGCAGCACTTAAGAGCACTAATACCGTATCCTACGTGACATCATCTCCACTATGACTGGAGTGATACTTCCGTCTTGACATCACACCCAATACTCTACGATTCTCAATATACCCAGTATTGGCGTACATAGAACCGGTTAAAGCCCTGGACGACCTCAACCAAAGTATATTGATTGTCGTAAGTATTAGCGGTGCAAGTCTCAGGTTAAGACCAAATACACCTACCCTGATGTCGAACTCCCATAGACACACCGTCATACTACCAATGGGATTCCGATGGGGTCTATCTAGAGCGAACCTGTTTCCCGTACCATCGGTGAAACATAACCTCTTATTACACTTGCATGAGTATCCAATACCCAAATATATGAGAACTATGTCGTTGTGCCCTCACAACGCGCACAAGTGCAATACTAATCTTTTACATATTTATCGATGTCCAATCTCGATAATACTCTGACTAGGGATATTTAATGATTTATCCTACGTGGACTGATACTGTCTCATATCATTCTCCGTCCAGGAACAAATCATAGGGACCTCTCATTATTTATACATCTAAGGTGATCTAATCACAAATGATAAGAGAGCAATTTCCTTTGTCACATAGTTAATTTGTACAACAACACCATGATCTGTACAAATAGTGACGATATGGGTCATAATTAGTGATCATCCAATGTTCAAACAGCGATTTGATTTTGCGCGAGTCAAACTCGTTTTTGCGAATAAGTACTCAAAGTACGAATTCTCGAATTAAATTAAACTACAACATTAAATCCAATTTAATATGTATTTAATACTAATTCACTATTTTAATTCCAAATTAAATATTGCACTTTATTAATAAACCTTTTACGACTTAAATTCCAAAATTTAATCGTTATGGGTCTCAAAGCCCGATTAACGTCCAACGTCAATTTAATTCAAGTCCAATGGGCTTTAAATTAATTTCTTTAAGGCATGGGCTTTGGCAACCAAAGCCCAATCAATGAGTAACCTCATAAGCCAAGAAATCAATTTCGGCCCATTAGACCCAATTAAACTTTAAAAGTTTATAAGTCACATTTGGGCTTTATGGAAGTGGTTTTGGGCCCAATTGGATCCAATCCAATTTGCCTAAACCCAACTTTGTACAACAAAGCCCAATAAGCCCATTTACGACTTAAAAGCCCAAATCCAATTTTAAGGCGCAATTAATTAAATCATAAAGTCCAATTTCATAATCTAATTAATTCTAAAGTGCATTACATGATTAATCATCCAAATCAATATTTCTAAAACACAAATTTGTCCAATTAATCATGCTCAATTTTATTATCACTGTCCAACACATTTAATGAAAAATCAAACCCATTTACATGCTTAAAGTGTCTCGGCCAATGAGGGACTTTTTATCCGATTCGAATTCAATCCAATTAATTTCACAATCGATATTAAGTCTTTATCCCGAATGATTTCCATCACATCCAATGAATTAAAAAATCAAAATTCCAAGACATTAAGGGCTTTATGCATTCGGCCAAGTAAGGAATTTAGGGATTTTTGTTCAATTCAAAATTCAATCCAATTCAATCTCAAATTAACATTATCCATATGATTCCAACTCATCCAATGAATCAAAATCAAAAAATTCCAAGATCAAATATGAACCCTAAGATTCGGCCAACACATCAATTTAGGGGAAATTTGTTCCAAACATAATTTCTTGAAATTGATCAAATCATTCTTCAATTCAACATGTATTAAGCATACTCAAACATCCAATTTATTCAAATCATGCTCAAATACAAAATACCCAATTTTAAGCCCTAAAAATTTCATGCTTGAACCTATGCTCTTGATGCCATTGTTGGTTTCTATTTTAGGTACCAAGATCATAACAAGCATGAAAAACATGTGTGAATACATCAACGGAGGTAGCGGAATACTCACATCGATCGGTTGAGACGATACGGCAACAAACAAAATAATTTTGGCCTCCATTTCCACACCCACTACAGTGCAGTCCACTGCCATCAATTTTCAGTTTTGGATCTGAGATTTGGAGCTTCGATCTTCGTCGTTTGATTCCCGGCTCGTGGGTGGGTTTCCCTAACACCTTCGTATGCCTCCTTAGGTGTGCTAGCACTTGGATTTTGCCATAAAATCAAGCTTCTTCCTCTCTTGGACTGTAACGTTTTTGACAGTGTTCACAGCCCTTTGGGCGTGAGCTTTGGAGAGAAAAGAGAGAAGGATAGATGGATGGAGAGAGAGAGAGTTGTCTAGGGTTTTCTCAATATTCATATAATGAATTATTATCTTTTACAAAAGTGTAGAGATCCCCTTTTTGTTATTCACCTTTAGGTAAAACCATTTTCACTTTTACCCTAAACTTGGTAGGTGTGGGTAAATGGTTTTTCAAAAGGCAAAACAAGGTAGTTGGGTGGTAGGTACACCTACCACACATGGGCCCCACATATTTGAATTCAAAATTCAAATATCTCTACGAACATTTGCCGCGGCTCGGTTTCGTTTAATCCGATTAAACGAACTTCCGTCGTTAAATAATTAAATCTAATTTAATTAAATATCGATGCCTCGCAAATATATTACGAACGTCGTTTACGAATTAATTCTAAATTAATTCGTTCGTTCGCATTAAAGTCCGACTTTAATTTCGTAATGAAATCCAATATATCCGATATATATTAATTTTAGCCCATTTGAATAAATTAAATAGAAAAATTAAATTTAACTATTAAATTTATTTTACCGATTAATTCCAAATTAATCGCGTTCTCTCTCTTTAGACTATATTTTATCCCAGATAAAATATCTCCGTAATTAATCCCAGATTAATTTTCTCTCTCATCGAATTAATACCAGATTAATTAAAGTGCGAGTCATACATCATCGGTGAATCATTGGGAAGCGACCCATGAGATCCCCGGATATGTTGGCAGTAAATACGGTCGTCGGACTATCCGAACACGTAAGTACCAAGTACTACGTTTTACCGATTCACAAGACAAGGTTGGCTTCTAGCAAAGCACCATGCCTACCAAATTCTCCGGAAATATCCTTACAGGAATGAAGGATCTGTATCAGGCGTAGTATACATCGTATAGTGCATATCGATCTAATATCGGATGGTCACGTGCTAGGCTTGGGGCTGGAGTTGTGTCTGCCCCGTACGAAGCACATGTCGGATGTCTGGTAACTAGTCTCTATAATCGGATATACATGACCTAGTCATAATATCCCGATGACCGCGCAGCACTTAAGAGCACTAATACCGTATCCTACGTGACATCATCTCCACTATGACTGGAGTGATACTTCCGTCTTGACATCACACCCAATACTCTACGATTCTCAATATACCCAGTATTGGCGTACACAGAACCGGTTAAAGCCCTGGACGACCTCAACCAAAGTATATTGATTGTCGTAAGTATTAGCGGTGCAAGTCTCAGGTTAAGACCAAATACACCTACCCTGATGTCGAACTCCCATAGACACACAGTCATACTACCAATGGGATTCCGAGGGGGTCTATCCAGAGCGAAGCTGTTTCCCGTACCATCGGTGAAACATAACCTCCTATTACACTTGCATGAGTATCCAATACCCAAATATATGAGAACTATGCCGTTGTGCCCTCACAACGCGCACAAGTGCAATACTAGTCTTTTACATATTTATCGATGTCCAATCTCGATAATACTCTGACTAGGGATATTTAATGATTTATCCTACGTGGACTGATACTGTCTCATATCATTCTCCGTCCAGGAACAAATCATATGGACCTCTCATTATTTATACATCTAAGGTGATCTAATCACAAATGATAAGAGAGCAATTTCCTTTGTCACATAGTTAATTTGTACAACAACACCATGATATGTACAAATAGTGACGCTATGGGTCATAATTGTCCAACATAGGATCCCCCGGAATGACCCAAGCCACCTCTACCAATTAAAAAACCAGGATCACATTTTCCAAGAGATGATACAAGAAAATATAAGGAAATCCAAGGTTACGATATCAAAATCATAAAGAAGGTGGGTCAACTGACAATGATCGATAATGCCTCTACGAGAAAGGAAAAATTTTGTACGAAGATGCTTAAAAAATAGCCAAAAAAAACCCTGAACTTTTTTGGGTGCGATTTTCTTCCAAATAAAACCAAGACTCCAAGGATGAAAATTATAAGAACTTGAAAATAAAATGGAAGAGCGTTGTCTAATTGAGAATATACCATAAGAGAGAAAAGACTTGACATTGTGTAATAGAGATATAGTTTGAAAGAAGCTGTAAGTCAGCCAATGAAACATCTTCAGATGTTTAGAGCGCTCTACGCCAAGGAGAACATGCGAGCAATGACCGGCGTAAACACACGCGTATAACGCAAGTGCACGTATCGTTTAAGTAGTATAAAAATATCGATCCCACGATGACTTAATATCTAATCTATTAATTTTATGAGTTCAAATGATTACTAGTATCTAACAGGTTGTTTGATTGATTTGAAATGGTGACGATTCTAAATTTAAAAATAAGTAAATAAAATTGTTCGAAAGTAGGTTTTAAGAAAATTCAATATTAAAAACTATATAGGGTTGTGATTTCTTCCAATATCATTTTAAAGATGAAGTGGTTATCTTAAAGTTGGGTAATATATTGATTTATTAACCTGGAACACTAAATTATGTGTAAGCCTCTGTCGATGGTCAGACACAAATACCCAGTTTAACCCAATTGAACCATATGTCTATGTCAACCAAATTATCTGGATTCATTAAGTTTGAGTTCCAATTATGGCTATCCCCGCCCGACAGGTATATGTCTATCCTGTAAGGAAATATATTAAAGGGTTATCTATCCTCAAGGATTATCGTGGACTATTGAGTCTAAGGTCTTAAACTTAAAATCCATATGTCTAGTTCATTTTAAGTTTCCCAGTTCAATTTTATTAATGGTCAGTTAATGAAAAAGCATTAAGATTAAGACTCAATAAATAAATCTTTATATTACCCAAGCTATAATCCAACCCCTTATAAACCAGTGATATTGGATTTCATCACAACCCCATATAATTTTTAATATTGAATTTTCTTAAAACCTACTTTCGAACAATTTTATTTACTTGTTTTTAAATTTAGAATCGTCACCATTTCAAATCAATCAAACAACCTGTTAGATACTAGTAATCATTTGACCTCATAAAATTAATAGATTAGATATTAAGTCCTCGTGGGATCGATATTTTTATACTACTTGAACGATACGTGCGCTTGCGTTATACGCGTGTGTTTACGCCGGTCAAGTTTTTGGCACCGTTGCCAGGGACTTATTTATCTTTCACTATTAGTTTTGGGGTTAGATACGTTACTTGTATCTAATTTCTTTTTACTTATTGTTTTTATTTTCTTGTGTTTCGAGTTCTCAGAAACTACATGAGACGAACCTGAAGCTTTGAACTTCGACCGCTTGACCCAGAAATTGAAAGAACCATCAGACAGTTGAGAAGGGAAAGGCGAGAAGGCCAAGAAGCTTTAGTCAACATGGAACCTGAACCTTTGAACGTTGCACCACCAATTCCCATTCGAGACAGAACCATTCCGGTGGTTGACAGACTCATTTCTTACATTGTACTTCCTCTATTACCAGCAAATACAGGTGACATCAAAACATGCATTCAGATGATTCAGCAGTCAGTTCAGTTTGGGGGGAATGCAACTGAAGATCCTAATGCCCACATCAGCAACTTCCAGAAAGTTTGCGGCACTTTCAATTACAACCGAGAAGCTGAAGAAGCAATGAGATTGCGTGTTTTCCCATACTCCTTGAAGGACAGAGCTAAAGCTTGGCTACATTCACTACCAGCAGGTTCCATCACAACTTGGAACACTTTAGCCACCAAATTTCTTGCAAAGTACTTTCCACCAGCCAAAATCGGAAAACTGAGAAATGACATCACATCCTTTGTAAAACAAGATTTAGAATCCCTCTGCGAAGCTTGGGAAAGGTATAAAGATTTTCTCCGAAAATGTCCTCACCATGAGATTCCAAAATGGCTTCAAGTCCAAACATTCTATAATGGGCTTTCTGGAATAATGAGAACCACAATTGATGCTGCTGCTGGAGGAGCCTTGATGGAAAAAGGAGAAGATCAAGCCTGGGACCTAATCGAAGAAATGGCCAACAACAATTCCTTGTGGCCAACAGAAAGGAGAATGATCCAAAGAATTGTAGGAATTTATGAAAGTGGAGCCAATACAGCAGTCAACACCAAGCTAGATCAGATATGCAAATTTATGGAGACTCTTACCACTGGATCCACAAGTTCACCATATGGAGGAGCACGAGAGCCGAACCAACTTGAAGAAACGGTAAATTTTGTCAACAATTTCAACAGACAGTGGAACAATCCATATTCCAACACCTACAACCCATGGTGGATGAATCATCCTAATTTATCATGGAGCAACAATTCAGGCCAACAGTAGAACTATCCACCACCTGGATTCCAACAACAGAACAAAAGCCAGGAGCAGGCAAATGAACCAGGAATAACAGAAGTGTTGACCCACTTGAAAAAGATAGAAGCAAAACACGACTCTCAATCAGCAAGATATGATACTATGTTTCAATCTCAAGCAGCAAGATATGATGTTATGTTTCAATCCCAAGCAGCATTAATTCAAGGTCAATCTGCTTCTATTAAAGCACTGGAGAATCAAATTGGACAACTGGAAAATGCTCAGAGTTACAGATCGCCAGGTACCCTTCCTAGCAACACAGAGCCAAATCCAAGAAACATGGGGAATGAACAATGTCATGCCATCATGTTAAAAAACGGTAATGAAATCAACAAAGATGTTGGAGCTAAAACAGATGATGAGGAAGTTCCAAAAGAAACAAAGCAACAGATAGAGGAAAAAGAAACAAAGGAAAAAGAACAAATCATTCCACATCCACATTTTCCTCAACGTCTTCAGAAGAACAAATTGGACAAGCAGTTTTCTCGGTTCCTGGAGATCTTTAAAAAGCTGCATATCAACATTCCATTTGCAGAAGCGTTGGAACAAATGCCCAGCTATGCCAAATTCATGAGAGACATTCTTTCACGAAAGCGGAGATTGGGAGATTATGAGACATTAGCATTATCAGAAGAATGCAGCGCTATCATTCAGAGGAAACTTCCCCCAAAGTTGAAAGATCCCGGCAGTTTCACTGTTCCTTGCACCATAGGAGAACATGACTTCGGTAAGGCTCTGTGTGATTTAGGTGCTAGTGTTAACTTGATGCCTTTTTCTATTTTCAGGAAATTACAGATTGGAAAAAAAATGCCAACTTCAGTCTCACTACAACCTGCTGATAAAACGCTCGTATTTCTGAGAGGTGTAGTTGAAGATGTGCTGGTCAAGGTTGTCAAATTCATTTTCCCAGCAGATTTTATTGTCCTTGATATGGAGGAAGACACAGACGTGCCAATCATCCTCGGGAGACCATTCTTGGCTACAGGTCGAACCATTATTGATGTATAAAAAGGAGAATTAACCATGAGGGTACAGGACCAAGAAGTAACATTCAATGTTTTCAAGGCCATGAATTTCCCAAATGATGAAAAGAATGAGGAATGTTTCAAACTTGATGTGATACACAGTACCATTCAGAACTCCAATGCAATGTAAAGTTCTACTGACAAACTTAAAACATGTCAATTGCCTGTGAAGCCTAAAGATAAAGCATATTTTTCACTGAAAGAGCTAATTCTTGCTCTACAAGCAACAGAAGAGAAAAAGTTCCACTAGCTCAACGAATTGGAGGAATTTCACAATCAGCCTTTTGAGGATGCCAAATTGTACAAAGAAAATGGCAAGAAAATACATGATGAAAAGTTAGTGCGCATACAACTGGAACCAGGGCAGAAGGTACTGTTAAACAAATCATGGGAGAAATTCTTCCCATGGAAGCCAAAATCACGGTGGTCAGGTCCATTTGTGATCACCAAAGTTTTACCAGATAGAGCCGTTGAGATACATGATCCTGACTCCAACAAAACTTTCAAGGTTAAAAACAAGCGTGTCAAACACTACTGGGGAGAATCATTTGAGCGACAAAAAGAAAGTGTTACACTTTCAGATCCAGCTTAACGTTCGAGAAGTCAAGTCTGGCTGACGAATTTAAACTTAGCGCTAGCAGGGAGGCAACCCATGCAATTTGTGTATATATTGTGATCTGGTGTGTTTTATTTTTGTGTGTTTAGTTTTTTGCAGATTAAGTCATTTCAAGATGGAAGAAGCTCTCGCAAATCTTCACAAGCAATTTCCTTCTCTCCCTCAAAAATCTCTGGTGAAAGTATACAAAGCTCGCTTGGAACGGATGAGATTATTGATTATCAAAGGTATTCCTACTGACATTCGTTGGATTATTGAAGCATGGGTCCGATTGGCAGGTGAGTCTTCTAACTCTTTTATTTCACATCTGCCTGGTTTTGGAAGAAATACCTATGCAAAGAAACGTAGAGCTAAGCAAATGAGTGTTTGTTATAAATGTGCACTCTGGAATTGCAATACTTGTTGTCGTTCTTTAGGAATGGTGTCTGATAATCGCGAAGAAAAAATTAAATTCATTAGGGATGGCTTGAGTAAGGAGTCTTTAGATGATATATCTTCGACTCTTGAGACGCATCACAATGGATATGTTCACATAGCCTTTCGTAAATTAAATACACAATTTCAAAAATAGTGAAAGATAAATAAGTCCCCGGCAACGGCGCCAAAAACTTGACCGGCGTAAACATACGCGTATAACGCAAGCGCACGTATCGTTCAAGTAGTATAAAAATATCGATCCCACGAGGACTTAATATCTAATCTATTAATTTTATGAGGTCAAATGATTACTAGTATCTAACAGGTGTTTGATTGATTTGAAATGGTGACGATTCTAAATTTAAAAACAAGTAAATAAAATTGTTCGAAATTAGGTTTTAAGAAAATTCAATATTAAAAACTATCTAGGGTTGTGATTTCTTCAAATATCATTTTAAAGATGAAGTGGTTATCTTAAGTTGGGTAATATATTGATTTATTACCTGGAATACTAAATTATGTGTAAGCCTATGTCGATGGTCAGACACAAATACCTAGTTTAACCCAATTGAACCATATGTCTATATCAACCAAATTATCTGGATTCATTAAGTTTAAGTTCCAATTATGGCTATCCCCGCCCGACAAGTATATGTCTATCCTGTAAGGAAATCTATTAAAGGGTTATCTATCCTCAAGGAAGATCGTTGACTATTGAGTCTAAGGTCTTAAACTTAAAATTCCTATGTCTAGTTCATTTTAAGTTTCCCAGTTCAATTTTATTAATGGCCAGTTAATGAAAAAGCATTAAGATTAAGACTCAATAAATAAATCTTTATATTACCCAAGCTATAATCTAACCCCTTATAAACCGGTGATATTGGATGTCATCATAACCCCAGATAACTGGCTTAGTTACGACACATATTTACGGGTAGTAAAAATTTAAATAATATAAAAGACATAAAGTAAAAATGCTGAAAAGTAAATTGCTGAAAAGTAAATGACAGAAAGTAAATGCTGAAAAGTAAATTGCTGAAAAGTAAATAAAGTAAAAGTACATAAAAGAAAATATTGAGGTAAAAGGATCCACTTTTATTACTTCTATTTTAGATATCTCCCTTAATATAATATATTAACTTTGCATGATAATTACCAACCAGCCATATAGGGGGTATCCAGATTAAGTCAAATTAATAATTAATTACCAAACCGACCAATCAGGCAGTATCCAGTTTAGTCAGGTTAAAACCAATTTAAATAATTACCAACCGACCAATATGGCAGTATCCTCGTTAAGTCAGGTTTTTAACTAGTTTATATATTATAATTAAGGGAGATTAATCTAAATATTAGTAATAAAAGTTTTACCTTTTACCCCAGCAAATGGGAGTTTACCTCCTCATTACTGAAAAGTAAAAAAACTGAAAATTAAAGAAAGAAAAGTATTGTGCGTAAAAGTAAATTGCGGAAAGTAAAAACTGAAAAGTAAAGAAAAGAAAGTGCGAAAGCGGAAATTAATTACTGAAAGCTGTAATAAACAAACAAGATACAATCTTCTTAGTATTCTTAAGGAATTCCTTAGAAGAAAGTATGAATTTTACAAATGAAATGGCTTGGTATTTATAGGCAAAATTTTGCCTCCATCAAATCATCCACTAAATCAATTATTAATTGCTCCACTAATTGCTCCACCAAATCCATTATTAATTGCTCCACTAATCTTTTATCATGTTTGGTGATGATTTGATAATTTTTATTATTTATTTATTAATTTATTTTTTTGCTTTGAAAATGATGAAAATGACTTTAATAATTACACACAACACACTTCTGGATGGTTCATCATTTCGGGCATGAAATCTTCAGAATTCGAAATTATTTATCTTTCAAAGCTGTAGATATTTAAGTCTTATTTAATCAGGAACTTGAATCAACTAATCTGATATCGGAGTAAAATGTTATGCCCAAATTACGACAGATGCACAAAATTGGAATTTCCAAAACTGCACTTCGTTAAAAAACGCCCTTTTCAAGTTTCCAATCTCCAAAATTAAGTTTGTCAAGTCAATTTTTGCCCTTTTTTGACCCATATTTCGTCCTAAATGATTTCATTAAGTCCCAATATTATTTTATCTGCAAATAAACAAAAACATATCAAACGTTCATCAAACCCGAGAAACTAAACAAAATATTAAGTAAAAGGGCGGTAAATATTGATATATTTTCCGCTCATCAAGCAACTTGGAAAGGAAATCAACCACTGAAGTATCTTGATCAACTACCAACCAAATAGATTGGGGAAGGAAAACCTAAACGGTGACTATATACACTAGTTATCGACCGAGAACTACATTCTCAGCCCATTACCAACAGAGACTTTTAGAGTTTGCTCCCAACATAAATTACCAAAATTTACCACATGCATACTAGAGATATCAGACATATGCACATTCATACAAATGCATTCGAAGAGCAATATGTTGGGGCGGTTGTGGAACCCCTAGAGGCGTTGGCAACACCAGTTTCCACCGTTGCGGTTGAACAAGCTTTTAACTTAGGAGGCAATATTTTGGAAGCGTGACGGTCTTCATTACATCCAAGCATTTTAAAAGTAACAACATGTGTAGATGATTGGACCCGAGATAATCTGAGGCAATAAGAAGATGCCCCCGATGACTTTGACGACTTATTCAACAATGCATCTGCAAGTGCAAGCGGAACGGGAGCTGAAAGATCAGCAGACACTGATAATGATGATGATTGATGAGTTTGAATACTTGTAATGGGAATTATCTTTAAAATATAATGGAATTATGTGAGTTTTGATTCCTCTCACTCCTAGAGGATATGTAGGCAACCTAAGTTTGTAAAAATTTAAGTTCAAGCTCTTTAATTTTATTTTTAATTTAATGTAATCTAAATTCAAATTAATAATATTAAATAAATTTTTTAATCTCATTTTTATTTTTAAAAAATCATTATTAAAATTTAAAATTTTAAAAAAAAACCCGAACCGAACCGAAACTGTCCAGTTCGGTTTCGATTTCCGATTCCACAAGTGTGGAATCGGGAATGTAACATCCCTAATCCGGGAGATGCTACCGGCATGGAATAGGCCGTACTATCCCCTTGAGCCTCAACCTCAAACCAATCTGACTAATCAATACTATTACACTCGTCCCAAATATAAGTTCATGCATATGGTCCAATGCCCAACACAATACTCATAGAAAAACAACACAAGTTTCCATACAATGCACTCAAAAATAACATTACACAACAATATATTGTTTGACACACTCAAAGATTGATACTGCCTTCTGGGCACAACCTGGTGGACTCAACACCTAAGTGACTGCCATCAGTATCCATCATCTCGAACTCATCCCTCAGATATACCTGTAAAATAAAATATTGGGAGTGGGGGGTTAGGTTGTTTGAACAACCTAGTGACTGGACAATTTAAATGAAAACGAAACTGATATACTTTATAAAATCCATGGTTCCAAAACCAAAATCGTCTCAAGAATCAATCTTTCCTGCTCAGAAAACATATTCTAGAATTCTCTAAGTCGTGAGTTCTCTTGAAACTCCTTTTAAAACCATTCTCTTTAAAGAATCAAGTCCAAAAGTCTGTCTCTGAATCCATAGATATAAGTCAGGATTTTCTTTTCAAAACCTTTATGAAAATCATTCGCAAAACATATGTAAAATCATCTGTAAGAATATCATCGGTCATCATGTACAATAATCACGTGGTCTTGGAGCGTTGTACGCACAGTCCTCCAAGCCAAAAAATATTCCAATATCTAGGATTTCACATAGCCAACTCTGCTTTCCCATGTATACCGTACTACTTTGTGACAATCTCCCATAAATTGTAAACCATAGAGCAATATAAACTTAATAGCTCAAATCCTTATCGTTGTTCGTTAATCACAAAACTAATATACACATGTAGCCCTCCTTTTATCTTATCATCCCTTAATAAAATAACCTTTGCCATGTTGGCACAAGCTTCATTTAAGTTCAAAGTTTTTGGTAGGTAATTTCTCGTTTTCATCCTGTAAAACTCTGCTGAGTAAATATATATATATATATATATATATATATATATATATATATACACACACACACACACACCATCATAGTTCATTCACCACCAAATATCAAGGAACTTCATTTCTAAACCTCTAATTATTTCGACATTCTCTAACTCGATTATCCACGTAAGTTATCAATTATACTCTAACGCTTTTTAAGATTTTCTAGACGTTACATCTAAGTCATGTCTCTTTTACCATATTATGCTCGACATCTTATATTTTTCGAATTCTTCTTTATTGACTGAAGGGGAAAACATCAAGAATCTTGGTATGATATGTCCTTTATCCAGAATAATAGCAACTATGTTAATTCAGACTTTAAATAAAAATGGGTATATGCAATAACATCTGCAAGCAACATATTATAATAGTGAAGGTTATATCATGGGATATAGAAATTTGGTTGTAAGACAAGAACAAGATCATCTTCATACTGGTGATCTTCCCATTTTCTTTGGGCTCTATGAGACATAGGAATGTCACCGATGAGGATTCGGGATTGGAGACTATTAGGAAACTTGATTTTGTTATAGCCTTGGATAATACTCATTGATAATTCTTCAATAGTAGCGAAGAGTTGCCAGTCTCTTTCAATAATATTACTCTCTAAACTCCGACGAACTGAGTCTACAGAGAGAGCTCTTAGGTCACAAGTATGACGGAAGGTAATCTCTTCTGGAAAATCCTCATATCTGTAATAGGCTTTAAGTTTTGGTCTTGATGGCCAACTGGTAAGTCTCCAATCAGTGAGCTGGTGTGAAGGTATGATTCTAATTAGATGGATGAGGTGGAAAACATATTAATAGTCATCTGTCCATTCTGGGGTAATAGTTTCGATCCAGACAGTAATACTTTTGTGGCACTTATACCATCGATGCAAAATATTACTAACGAATGGAAAAGTTCATAAAGATTGGATTCCAAGATACCGGGACTATTAGGATGGATTGGACTTGGTCCAAGAATAAATCCATTCAAGAACCCAAGTTCAAATAAAGTACTGAGACTCCATTGACAATGATCAAAGAATTCGTGACTGTTTGTAAAAATCGTGGAATGGTATCTGTGATATCCACAGTGGACAATTGCTGAATTATTTTTGTATTATATCAAGCCATCTGTTTTTCCATTCCAGATGGTTCGAAGAATATAGCACCACCTCATAAAGTTAGTAGGAACTCGATTCACGATATCCATCGCAATTTCCCTAGGCAACAAGACAGATGGAGTTGCATATAAGTAATTGTAAATATCTCTCCAAATATCTTGAACATATTTGGAATCTATGACTGCTCGATCTACGACTTGCCATTTGCAAAGGTTTTGATGTACTACTTTAGCTCTGATAGCTTTTGGGCAGGGGTGTGGGGACACATGAATCTGGGCGACGCAATGCTGTTCCAGGCTCGGGGGCTTGGTTGGGAGTACGGAGTAGCCACGTGGGACTAAACCGGAGAGTAATGGAGTCGCCACCCGGTGTGAACCGGGACAAAGATTTAAGGCCGCACTCACCCCTCGCAAGGGAAGACCTCAAACCATTGGGTTCGGAATGGTCCCTTACTTATGCAACTTGTAATGTAAAGATTTATGCAATAATCCAACCAAGCCTATGACATATATTTCCAAGTGCAACACAATCTTAAATTCACATGCTTGAAAGTATAGTTTACATCTAACATACATGAAACCAAATCTTATTGCCAAATTCACATGCTCAAAGTAGGCCTTTGCAACAACAAGCACATAACGTCATAAGAATTCAATCATTCATGTAAATATAACACAAACAGCCATGGTAACATTTGCGTGTAATGTAAAGGAAATCAAAGTGATGACAAATAATATTATAGGCGCATAACAGAAATATACAACTAGAGAGGTAATACAAATGCATAGCGTACAAAGGGGTAACCATATGCTAAGATGGACATGTCGTAACGTGATGCAAGAGGATCTGTTTACCGTGTGCGTTTGTGTAGCGTTTATAGACGCGTTTGAACGGTAAACAGAAGGTTCTCGTTCTAGTAGCGTTTGTAAACGCATTCGAACGGAAATGAAACAGAATGCTCACGTTCGTATGGCGTTTGTGAACGCGTTCGAATGGAAATGAAACAGAATGCACATGTTCGTATGGCGTTTGTGAACGCGTTCGAACGGAAATGAAACAGAATACTCATATTCGTGTGGCGTTTGTGAACGCGTTCGAACAGAAATGAAACAGAATGCTCACGTTCGTATGGCGTTCATGAACGCGTTCGAACGGAGATGAGACCTGATGCATGATAAGGTAAAATGCATGCGCGTTCGAGTTGCGTGCGTAAACGCGTTCGAACGGGAACAGACCTGATGCATGAAATGAGACGCAATACATAAACAACAAAATAAATGGGGCACGGCGAAGTACTGCCGTAAAGGTGGCCTTTTGGGGCTCTTGATCTCTCAAAGAGGACCTTTAAACCAACATACTAAGCCCATGCGCATCACATCAAATCATGCATACAAACATAAAGACAATCATATCAAACTAAGTATGTCTGATTGAACACATCTTACATCCAACCGAACACACGTCAACCGCGTGGCTAAGCATCGTGGTAAAGGGCTTTAACCCCTCCCCATAGGGGATCTTTCATTCCACTTACTAAGCCCATGCGCTCGATTGAATCATGTATACAAAAAGTTAAAGCAATAATATTAAACGTAATGTGTCCGATTGAACATATCTCGCATTCAACCGAACACACATCAATCGGTGCGGCAAAGCATCGTGGTGAAGGATTTTAACCCTTCCGATTATGGGACCTTTCATCGCACTTACTGAGCCCATGCACTCGATTATATCATACACAATAAGTGACATACCGAATTTAAGTAACAAGAAATAGATAAACCAAAGCAACACAAAACAAGAGAAGGTGCCATTTACTCAAGTGGTACGTGGAGTTGTATCCCAAGTACAGACCGCACTACCGTCCATTCGGATTCGGCTACGGAATTTACGTCTGGGTTTCCATCCTATATACCACAAGAGACGACACTCTTCCACTTCATTCAAGCCACAACATGCATCCATAAACGACTCTCATGCGAATAGAATTCAATAATAAAAGAAACGAATATAAACTAATGAAGAAGTGCCCTCAGGTCTAACCTTTTAAATCACCTCTCGGATGTACGGTACACGGTCGTCGGAAGGGTGGATGCTCCGCAACTCTTCCGGTTCACTGGTTCACTGTTCTCGTTCGTTGTCTTACTGTTTTGGGTTGTCGTTCTCCATCTTTTGCTGCTGCTTTTGACTCTCCGATTCGCTGCCATTGCTACTGTTTTGCTGCTGTATTTTAGTTACTGGTTTTGGGATGTTTTGGCTACTGTTTTGGGTGTGATTTTCGATGATGTTATGGTGTGGTTCGGGGGCTGTTTTAGGAGGTGTAGGGGCTGCTGTATGGGCTGTTTTAGGAGATGTAGGGGCTGCTGTAATTCGGTAATGAGGGAGTGGAGAGCTAGGAGAGGCTTTTCTTGTATGAATGAGCTAGGAGGTCGGATGTCTTGGTTATGGGTTGTTTATATAGAGAATGGCTAGGGCTACTCCTTGTCTCACAAGGAAGGGATTTTGGCATAAAAGGGAGGATTTGATTTGGTGTTGGACAAGGAAAGCAAGGGATTGATGGGGGCAAATTTGGTTTAGATTAGGAAGGTCAACTATTTGATTGGCTTGGTTTAGGAATATAATATTTTAAGTTAGGAATAATACATATTTGATTGGGAATATAATTGGTTGATTGATTTTAATTAGGCATATCTTATTTTAATTTTAGTATATGAATTATTTAAATTAGGCATGATTTTAGTTTAAGTTTGGTAAATGTTTTATTTAATTATTTAATTAATTTAATTATTATCTTATTTAGTTAATGTTTTAATTACTATTTATTTATTTAATTTGGGATGTGTTTTATGGGTTTGGGGGGCTAATTGGGCTGGGGTGCGAGGCTAGCAGCAAAACCAGAATTACCGACACCATTCAAACGCTTCCTCGAACGCGGCACGAACGTCCGCAATCTGCCTGATGTTCGAACGAAGTAACAAACGCAGCACCAACGAAGACAGTGAACTTGTTTATTCTGAATTCCCCCTTCCGATGTCCGTTTTCCGTGACCTCCGTGACTTAAAAGGTAGTGTCTCCAAAATGAGACTTATCATAGGGACTTATGTGTAAAAATGCAGTGCCTACAAGGGGCTATGATTAGCAGAGGAAGATGCCATGAAAGAACTTATCGATCCTTCACTAAGAATCCAAACGTCTCTTTATAGAGGAAAGTATGAATATTTTCTTCATAAATATACTTTTACAGTATGTCTGCCTGATCTGAAAGGGTAACAAGTTTGTGGTGATATGATGTAAAGTAAAAGTGTGAGGGCCTGCACAACCTTCTTTTCGACACCAGAAATCTCTAAAAGAGATGGATTTTTGTGTAATCTGTCTCAAGTCTCTTTCCAATGGTTGCCCCTAGAGGCGAACAACTAACTTACCTACTGCACATTTGTATTTTTCCAATTATCGACATCTCATAAACTTTAGATGACAGATGATTGACACCAACAGTTCACATCAAGACCATTTGTGGTGATTCGCTTAACTACTAGTTATAACTGTACATACTGGTTACTTAAGAATTTAAGATTTCCTTTATATACTTATCGATTATTGACTCCCACTTAACTGTATTTCTGTTCGAAACTACCCAAATTACTTCTCTAAACAATGTTCAAAATTCATTTCTACTATAGGTCATGTTTTCCTTTATGAGTATCTCTTTAAAGGTTCACACTTTCCTTAATTCCCAATACACACACTTTTGCTTTAGTATTATTGTACCACTAATTCCTATATACTGATATCATGAAATCTCTTTGTAAGTCGATTACCCAGTATTTTTGAGAATAAATTTCTTTGACTTCCTTACCATTTTTGAACTTTATCCACCTTAAGACCATGTTTCTCATAATTTATAAGGTTATTACTTTAAACTTAATCTTGTCCATAGTGAATTCAAACCTTTTCATCCCTTATAAAATATTATTATCTTATAATTCTGATCTAAATTCTCTTAGATTTCTATGGTTCAACTATTCTGTTATCTCATGATCCGTTTAACCTGATAGTTATTCTCCTTTATTTTCTGTATTCCATAACTCTTATCAATTTTTCTGATATCTACATCAACTATACCATCACTATGTTTTACCATCTTTCTCGTCATCTTCTGTATCCTTCACTATTATATCTATAATCCATCTCTTAGCTTCAAACTATGTTGTACAACATATATACATCTTTTGTATTTTCTGCTATAAATTATAACTATACCATTTAGTCTTTTTTACTTGAAATAGTACTCTGGTTAGCTCTTGAGTATCCCAAAACTCATGGTTCTATTCTTCAAACTTTACATGAATTCCTACTAGCACTGATCTAATTCATAACCTTTTTACTGATATTGCATGCTTGTCCGTTGTCAATCCCAGAAACTTTTCTACATCTTTTCCAATTGGTTTACCCTAGGGTATATAATCCTCAGGCTCATTTACAAATATTTCCAGTTATATATATAGGAAAAGGCTGGGCAAGTATCTTATGTCCCAACAGGTATCAACATCCATATCTTGTTTCATGTATTCTATACCTGGTAATGTCTATTGTTCGAATAAGATATGTGAAACAAACTCAGTCAAATATTTCCCTCAACTGGAATCATCAAGAGTTTTATATCTAATTACTTAAACCAATCTAAATCTAATTCAATTTCATACAGAGATTTATAATTAATTTTCCTTATATCATTCAGTTTATTTTTGTTTACTTGTTTGTGTTTAAATATCTAGAATCTCTACGCCTTTTTTGGTATTTCAAGTCATTTAAAATCTTCCATAACTGAAATAAGTTTCTTGCATTCTTTTGTCTTTCTAGCTATCCTTCGTGATTCGAAAAACTGACCATCAATACGAAGTATTCAAAGACTATTTGATCTATTTGAAAGAATTGTTCCGAGGAATGAAGAAATCTCACAAGAAAGAAATGAACCTTACTGTAGAAATTGCATTTTTGCATACCAAACCCGATGATGAGTCTCGTAAGGAGGCAATACCTTTAAGTCTTGGAAGTCACGGAAAACGGTCGTCGGAAATGAGAAGTCAAGAATTGACATATTATTGGTTTTAATTCGTTGAGTTCGCTCAGAGTTCGCTTGTTGAATCTTCGTTTCGAGGCATATCTTTGGCCCGAAATCCCCGCAAACCACTCTAAGCTCACCTAAACACTAAAACCCACATCCAAAGCCCATGAAACCAAAACAAATCAAACACCAAACCCACCATCTAAGAAGCCCACGCCCATGCACATGAATTCACCCTCCATGTACTATTCAAACATGATTTACCTTTCTTACCAAGCTTGTTTTACACCATTGACTTAACTTTTCACCTTGATATCAATTTTCCAAGCCATTAATTGATCAACCCCACACCATTTAAGCCATCAACCCCACGCCCATCACCATTTAATTTTCCTTTTCTTTATTTTCCATTACCTTTCTTGTATATTCAACAAAGATCACAATTATCATCAACTTTCCCTTCCTTTGTCAACAAAGCTAGTGTATCAAATTAATTACTCTTGGTCTACCTAATTAATGCTTACCTTTGTTTGCCTATTTAAACCCTCATTTTTCTGCCTTGAAGCACCTAATACATATCGAGCATACATTAACCAAATACTTAAGCATTTGAAGATCCAAAACAACCAATTGCTCTCTCTTCAAGTCACGCCCAAGCCCTCCTTCACTGCCTACACTTCAAGAAAATCACAAGTCACGCCCAGCCCTTCATCCTTCATACTACCCCTGAAACACGCACAAAAACGCTTCCATTCCATCCCTTAACCTCACGTCCATTGCCCTCCATTTCAGCTCCCACTACTTCACGCACAAAGCCCTCTAACAGCCCCTGCAGGTCACGCCCAAACTGCCAGTAAATAAGCCCCCAAAATTACGCATAAAGCCCTCTTCCAGTAGCCATTCTAGCACCCCATTTAATCCACGGAAATCAGCTCTTCCAGCAGCCCCTTTAGCTCACGCATAAACTCCCCACTGCAGCTCATTCACACCAAAAACAACTGCCCAAATATACCCCCCAAGCCAACAAAAAAACTGCAACTCTTCCCCTTTGTCCCACATTGATTAGGAATACCACTCCCCTTTAGCAACAATTCTTCACGCACAAAGGAAACAATAAACCCTTACCTTTGTCCCACATCGATTAAGAAGCTACATGTTATAAACTCCCTTCAACAGCCCCCTCACCTGCTCACGTGAAACGCACCTAAGCCCTTCCACAAATCACTTTTCACGTACGCACGTCACAGCATCACAGCCCCACGCCCTGGACCATTCCTCAACACTCACGTTTAAACTTGCCTCAACTCACTGCCCCTCATTCTGCCTTCATTACACGAAAAACTGCCCCTCATCTAGCCTTCACATTACACGCCAAACTGCCCCTCATCTAGCCTTCACATTACACGCCAAACTGCCCCTCATTCTGCCTTCATTACACGCCAAACAGACCCTCATCCAGCCTTCACGTTACACGCCCAAACACTCATCCAGACCAGCCCTCAAACTCGCCCAAATACTCATCCAGAACAGCCCTATTGTCCACGCAAGTCAGCCCCTTAAAACTGCTAGTGAGTTAGTCTAAACTACCAGTGAATTATCCCTTAAAACTACACAGTTTTGACACCAAAACAGTCCATAATTCACTGCCAACCAGTGAGCCAAGTGTGGAGACCTAAAACGCAGAGAAACGAACTCAAAGCAGCGAACCAGTGGAATCGTGGTGTCTCAGCCTTTCCGATGGCCGTATAACGCATCTCCGAAAAGCGACACAAAAGGTTAGACCTGAGGGTTTATATTATTAAATTTATTTACATGAAATAATGATTTAGGAGATGTGTTTTGTGATATTTAGCATGAATAATTAGATTAGCATGTTATTTGGAATTTGTTCACATGAAATAATGACTTAATATGTGATGTGATTTCGGGTGAATAGAATATGTGATCTTGATTGTGGTATATTGGATGGAAACCCAGATATAAATTCCATAGCCGAATCCGAATGGACGGTATTATTGTTTGCACTCGGGATACAATGCCCCGTACCACTTGAAGGATTCATGTATTTCATTTCATCCAACTTGTATTTGAGCATGATTAGGCCATTATATGTTGTTTTTTTTCAAGCATGTTTTAGTTATTTACCTTTTATATGAGGAATTTAAGTTAAGGTATGTTTAGATTACTATGTATGTAGCATGTTTGATGTGTGATGCCGAATGTTTGCCGTTATGAAAAGTTTACTGTTGAAGCATGCAAACCTAGAATTTAGACTACTTTGACCAACATGTATGTTGAGTAGACTTGGTTAATATTGCACAAATCCATTCATTACAAATGACATAAGTAAGGGACCATTCCGAACCCAACGGTTTGAGGTCTTCCCTTGCGAGGGGTGAGTGCGGCCTTAAATCATTTTCCCGGTTCACACCGGGTGGCGACTCCATTATTCTCCGGTTTAGTCCCCCACGGGCTACTCCGTACTCCCAACCGGGCCGCGAGCCTGGAACAGCATGCGTTGCCCAGTTTCTGTGTCCTACAGTCTGGCGACTCCACTGGGGATAGAGAATCGGCCCCGAAATAATGTCTTGTAATGTTTGTGATTTGTTCTTTAATTAATCATGTCTACTGTGGGTTTAAGGAGTTTAATTAAAGGTATTTTTAAGGCTAGGTAATGGTTTGGTGTCTTCCTTCATTCACTACCTTTCTATAAGGAAAAGCTGTGAAGACACCTAGAGTTGATGTCTTCCTTCATTCACTACCTTCCTATAAGGAAAAGCTGTGAAGGCACCTAGATAATCATTACTTGTAGCTCGTTGTGACAGACTAGTTTGGAGGACTCGTTGTTTATTCCTGACACCAAGCGATAAGAGCCTAAGGGGCTTGGGTACTTAAGAGAGCCTCGCTCCACCCTCCCTCTGGGAATCTACAACGGGAAGTCCATTCGACAGTTAGTCACACACCATAACTCGTTGGCACGTACCGTAAGGTATAAAAAATGTGCGTTCACTTGGTCGCTTGAACCCTTGAGTGGGGAGTCCTAGTTGTGAACAATCCTTCGTCAGCGAGAGCCTTTGTTTACACTCCTGAAATCTACACATGAACCTTAGTTTTGTGACCCTTAGAAATTGTTTATTTATGCTTGTATTTGGGACCATTGTCATTTGGAATCTGTTGGACTTTTTGTCAAGAGACATAAACTTGTTGGGCCATTTAAACAGGGACAAGTTCATGTCCTTTGACAATTAGGCCAAAAGCTTCTAAAATGTCAATGAGCCATTTTGTGTTTGGGCTTCTTATCATTTGATGTTGTTTAGTCATATCATCGCATAGTGTAAACTTGTTGGGGGCCTTTTCAACTGGGACAAGTTTGCACCACGCAATAGTTTGATTGAATACTTTGAAATGATAATAATCCAATTTGTATATATATCACACACGTCTTATGCACCTCATGCATACATACATCATGCTGACCCTTGTGTTTTAAAAGCCAAAAGATTCCCGTTGGGTTAGGAAAGAAGGAAGACTTGTCAAGAGGCCAATAACAAATATGAGTGGATAAGAAAATGAGATATCCCGCGTGGATCAACTAGAGAATAGTTTCGCCAAGATTACCGAACAGTTGCAAGCTCTGACTGCTGCCATGTCTAATATAGTTGTACCCCGTGCTGGGGGAAGTTCTGAGAATGAGAGGCGTGAGGAGCCTCCAAACAGGGTGAATGAGGATATTCCTATGTTTGATGATGATATGGCTGAATATACCACATGAAGAATAGCCGGGTCTCAGGCCGAGATACAGAAACTCCGTGACCAGGTAGAGTCAGTTACCCGTAAGATGAAGGGTAAAGATGAAGACTTGCTTGACTATGAAGCAATGACCTTCGAAGAACAGTTGCCTGCACAGTTCAAAATGTCGGATATGGCCAAGTTCAATAGGAATGGAGATCCGAGGTCCATCTCCGCCAGTACGTCTCAGTTATGAGTTCAGTGGGTTTATCGAAGCGGCAGGTGTTGAAAATGTTTGGGATGTCTCTTGAGGGAGCACCTGTAGTGTGGTATCACAGCCTTGAGAAAAAGGTTAAAGAAGATTGGAGGGAGTTGGCTGATGCCTTCTTGAAGCAGTATGTTACAGACCTGGAGATCGATTTGTCACTCCGCGATTTGGAGAACATCAAACAGAAGCAGATGAGAGCTTCAAAGACTATATAGATCACTGGAGAAGCCAGCTCCTGAAAATGCAGACTCGGCCCTCGGAGAAAGACCAAATCAAAATGATCATCAAGGGTACCAAGCCCTCCATCTATGGCAAGTTGAGAAGGATGACCTCCATGATCACAGATTTTCGACAGTTGAGGGAAACTGTCATGGACATTGAAGAAGAGGAAGCTGAGAATAAGAAGTTCTATGGCCAGAATAAAAGAAATTTTGGAGGGCCTTCTGAGACCAAGCCCGCTACTGATGAGATCGCTACCGTCAGAAACAGGCGATTCTCCAATTTTGGTAGACCTATGTCTAAGGTGCTTGAGAAGTTAAAAGGACAAGGACTCCTAAAACCTCTAGAACCCATACCAATTCCCAACCCTGTGCCACACTACTTTGACCTAAACCAATACTGCCACTTCCACCAGCAAAAAGGCCACGACACTGACAACTGCCCCCGCCTTAGACATGAAATCCAAAACCTCATTGACACTCATAAAATACCCGACCCAGAGAAGGAACATCCAAACACATACAGAAACCCCTCTACCCAACTATATGATCAACTCCGGTCTGCCCGAAGGTTTTGTCCTTCAAGCTCTCAACCACCCAGTTTCTTACATGGGGATAGAAGGTGGCAGTAATGAAGAACCATAGGCTGAGGAAGAAGACAATGTCGCAGACAATGAAGATGTTTTCCCCGTTTATTTGATTGCAAATCTTCATTTTAAGACATTGATTTTGTTCGAACCTCTTTCATGATAATAAAGAAGTTCATTTCGCTTATTTGCCCGAGTTTCTCAACCTGAACGACATGATGATATTTGACAAAAGTATTCAACTCTGGTACCATGATATTCAACGGTATCTAGAACGCAGAGAACTCCCAGAAGAAGCAAGCAGAAAAGACAGAATGGCCTTTCAGAAATTGGGAAATGGGGCAGCGAAACTGTCAGACCTGGAAGTGAATGAGTTCACCGACCCGATTAATGCTGTATTTTTAAGTATCCACTCACAGTGCTACGGAAATTCAGGTATGGTATGCGGTGTAGGTAATTTCCAAGTGTCTTTCCGATGATTTAAGGCCAAAGAAATCGTTAGTTTTCCTTGCAATAAAAGTATATACAATTAATGGTTGATTTTTATGCTTACGATATGACTTATAATGTGTCTACTCATCTATACAAAGCCCTTAGAGTGCCCTCAAACATCCTAGGATAAAACTGGAATGAATTAAAATATACCCTGAAAAAAGTTTCACGCGTCGCGACGCTACCCACGCGGCGTCGCAATGCGCAGCACACACCCAGAACTCATTTTCTTTCATCACTCGTCGCAACGCCGGGGAGTTTGCGTCGCTATGCGACGCTGTTTTCCAGGTCTGAAAATGCAGTCCACTTTATACACCATTTCCTCAACATCACACAAGCTACAAATATAACAAATACATTACATATCATCACTTCCACTCTTAAACACCATCTCAAAACTAAATCATAACCATTTATAAACTCCAACTCAAATTCACAATTAGGGATTTCACAATTTGGGGGTTTTTCAAATTATTAACTTTCAAACACAATAGTCATGTAAAAAACCTCAAGTACACCCAATTAACACACCATAATCATCAAATCATCAAAACCCATTATATCAAGGATTTGGGTCAAGCTTTGCACACCTTAATTTCATTTATTTCTTCACTAGCAAGACTTTCTAAGCTTCCTCTTCTCTTTTTTAAGCTTGCATGTGATGTTTGAAGCTTGGATTGCATGAATTTGATTGAAGAAATGAAGATGATTTTCTGAATTTTCCCCTTCTATCACGTCCCTTCCTCTAAAAAAATGTGAAGGATGAAAGGGTAATGTTCCCTTTATATACTAGTAGCAGATGGAAAAAACAATAAATGAAGAAAATGTTAAAACTTTAAGAATTTTACCAACTAGTCCTTAGTCACAGTTCATCCGAATCTGATTTGTATTTTTGTTCTGTTTCGACTTTGAATTTGAATAAATGTCCAACGTGAAAGTTTTAGATATCGGTCTTAGATTTCTAACGATATAAAATTCATAAAAATCGGATATCGTATGAGAAAGTTACAGTCTGATTACCAAAGACTGTCCGCATTGAACCCTAAAGTGAATTTCTTAAAGGTACTATAAGGAATTTTTCGAATAAGCCTAAAGTAACTTCCTGAGCCTAATACACACTTTCATGTGATCAAATAATATGTATTATTCCATTCCTAACTTAGTATTAATCGGGTTACCGGGGTGTTACAGGGAACCATTCGTTTCGGTTCCGGTTCGTAAATAATCCAACCATTGGCCGGGTCTAGATGAGGAAGGGAAATTTATCTGTTGAGATGGGAAATGAAATGTATAAATTTTCCGTTGGAGTAAGTATGGTCATTGAAAATTAATTTTTGGTGGCATTCTCAAGTGTGAACGATGCATAGCAATTAGGAAAAAAAAATACTATTTTAAAATTCAAATATTTAAATGTAGTATTTTACAAATTAAAAAAATTGCTATTATATGGTGCTATCAAGATGCTATATAATTTAATTTTATACATAGCATATGTAGAAAATGTAGATATCAAATGTTATTAAAAATAAAGTGCAACACTTTTAATATTACAATTATAGCATCATTTTGGAAAATGTTACAATAAATCGATGTTTGAAAATATTTTTACTGGCCTAAGATGAAACGTGATGTAGAGCGAATTTGTGATCGGTGTCTCACTTGTAGAAAGGCCAAATCTAGGGTGAAGCCTCATGGATTATATACTCCATTACCTGTACCTAGTGAACCATGGGTAGATATTTCGATGGATTTTGTGTTGGGTTTACCTAGGACTAAACGAGGTAAGGATTCCATTTTTGTAGTGGTTGATAGATTTAGCAAAATGGCACACTTTATTGCATGTCATAAAACTGATGATGCCACTAATATATCAGACTTATTCTTTAGGGAAGTAGTACAACTACATGGGATTCCTATGAGTATAGTTTCTGATAGAGATGTTAAATTCTTGAGTCATTTCTGGAAGGTTTTGTGGGGTAAGCTAGGGACTAAATTACTTTATTCTACTACGTGTCACCCTCAAACAGATGGACAGACAGAGGTGGTCAATAGGACTTTGACTCAATTGCTTCGCACTATAGTCACTAAGAATCTAAAATCATGGGAAGAGTGTTTGCCATTTATAGAGTTTGCATACAATAGGTGCATTCATTCTTCTACTTCATATTCACCTTTTGAAATTGTATATGGGTTTAACCCACTAACACCATTGGATTTATTGCCTTTGCCTGTTGAGGAAAGAGCAGGTTTAGAAGGGAAAAAGAAAGCAGAATTGGTGAAACAAATACATGAGAAAGCACGTGAACACATATTACGGAAAAATGAACAGTACGCTTCTCATGCGAATAAAGGCCGTAAACGCGTGGTGTTTGAGCCTGGTGATTGGGTTTGGTTACACATGCGTAAGGAAAGGTTTCCGACTCAACGAAGATCCAAGCTTCAACCTCGAGGAGATGGTCCTTTTCAGTCATCGAAAGGATCAATGATAATGCTTATAAGCTTGATCTGCCTGGTGAGTATAATGTTTCTGCTTCATTTAATGTTTCTGATTTGTCCCTTTTGATGCAGGTGTCGATTCGAGGTCGAATCCTTTTCAAGAGGGAGGGGATGATGTGATCCTAGCTGCACCTGGTTCGGTCCAGACCACAGTTGATCCAATCCATGTACCAGTTGGAGCAATTACAAGACACAGGGCTCGAAAGATCAAGGACGCTATGGCAGGCCTGGCCCAACGCCATGTAGCTGAGTTGAACAAGCATGTTCGAGACCTATTAGACTTCAAGGACCAGGGTTCAAGAGTTATACACTTGACCCAAGTCATCGGGGAGCAGCATGAATCGTTTTCAGTTATTTAGGCATATTTATTATTTATTTGCATGTATGGAACCAACGGGGATTACCGTTTTTATTTATTATTTGGGTTAGTTTATTTATTAGTTATGGGTTCAAAATGGGCTAGAAATTAGGAATTATGGGCTTTTAGTTGATAATGGGTAGTTTAGGGCTATATTAGTCTTTTTAGCTCTCTTAGGGTTTGAGTATGTTACTATTTAAACTCAAAAACACTCTTAATGAAGGACCCTATTATTTGTGCGTGAATAGTAACATTTTCTTGAGATTGAGAAAATTTTATCATCGTTCAGTGATTGAACAAAGACTTATCAAAGGGTTGGCACCCTTTGTGGCGTCCTATTTGCTGGCAAAATTCATCTGAGGCTATCTCCAAGGGTTTTCAAGGACAGGTTCTTTGGGGGTCTACGGGATCTTGGATCGGGTTTCGTCTTTTCGCATCCTGTTTCGTATCAATTGGTATCAGAGCCAGATTTCAGGTCTGACTTTTATTATATTTTTTTCTTCCTTTCAATTTCCGTTCTTTTTTTTTCCATTTTTTTAAAAAAAAAAGTCTCTCATTACTATTTTTTTTATCATCTTCTTGCTTCTGTTCCAAAAAAAAAAGAAAAAAAAAGAAAAAAAAAAGAAAGACATGGTGGGTTCACGCCTGTGAACTGCCAAAAAAAAAAAAGAAGGAGAAGAATCCAGCTCACGTTACAAGCTGCAGCCATAATTGGGTTTTCATTGCAGTTGCCCTATTTTTTTCACTTTAATATTGTCTTATGCATTCCAGTAGTCAATTCAATTTTTGTTATTTGGTGATTTATTTTGGGTTATTTTCTTTCCTTTTTCTTTGCTGTACATTATATATTTACGTCATTTACATTAGGTATTCTTGATTATCTTGCGTTGGGGTGAAAATTGGGTATTGTTGATTGATTCGTTCTAGCGTAATCTTGATAATCCTATTTGAAAAAAAAATGATCTTGTTGATTTTATTATTTCCTTTTGCACTCTAGTTTTAGGTTTTATTGGTCGAGTATCGTCGTTACTTCTCGAGTCACGTCTTATATTACTTGATACCCTTATTCCCTTTGATTCCTTGTGGATTTTGCTGACTTTTTGGACTACACACGGATTGTGCAATCCATTGGTGGTTAGCGTTCGACATTGAACGAAGGTAATTTTTCGAAGGGAGTGCTTGAGAGAGAGTGAAACACGAGAGTTTGTGAGGTTTTCCTTGTTTAATTTTATTTATTTCTTGTTATTACTAATCTGTTTGTTAAGTAAGACGGTAGAGAAAGGTATGAACGTGGATGAGAGGATTAATACAATGGAAAAGAGTATGGCTGAGTTTCGGGAGATGTTTGGAACTATGAATGCGGCAATGGAGAGGTTGTCGAGGGAGGTTACTAGTCTCCAATTCTCTAGTGTTCCGAATGAGGTTGAGGGGCCACAACAATCTAAGCCGAGACAGACAGAGCAACAACCACCTAGGGTACCTATACATGAGGTTGAGTCAGAGAATAATCTGGATGATATGGATGAGTTGGATGAGTTCGAAGATGAGGAGGATAGGTATGGACCGCGGGATAGGCGGTATGAGAGGAGATATGACAGGCGGGATAGAGGTTTGATGAGCGGAGAGGTTTTCAGAGAGGAGATAAAAGGGCCTATGGGGGAGAAAATAGACGATTTGATGATAGGTTTGGTGACAGATTTGGAGATAGATATGGGAGAGATGCATATGCTGAGCATAATTATGCCTATCGGAGGGAGCCTGACATGAGAGATCATGGTAGGAGAGATGATATTGATGGTGACCTAGGCAGTATCAAGATGAAAATTCCATCTTTCCACGGCAGAAATGATCCAGAGGCGTACTTGGACTGGGAAAGGAAGATTGAGTTAATCTTTAATTGTCATAGGTATTCTGATGAGAAAAAGGTGAAGTTGGCTGCAATTGAGTTTACAGACTATGCGGTGATTTGGTGGGATCAGTTGGTAACTAATAGGAGGAGGAACCATGAGAGGCCAGTTGATACTTGAGAGGAGTTAAAGGCTCTTATGCGTAAGAGGTTCATTCCAAGCCACTATTACAGAGAATTATATCAGAGGCTACAACATTTGTATCAGGGTTCGAAGAGTGTTGAGGACTATCATACAGAGATGGAGGTAGCAATGATTAGGGTGAATGTGGTGGAGGATAGAGAAGCCACGATGGCTCGGTTTTTAGGAGGGTTAAATAAGGAGATTGCAAGTGTAGTTGAGTTGCATCATTATGTGGAGTTCGAGGATATGCTACATATGGCGATCAAAGTAGAAAGACAGTTGAGGAAGAAATCCGCATCTAGATACACTACACATGGAACTTCTGCTTGGAGGGGGAAGTGGCCTAGTAATGAACGGAGAGATGAGGGTTTCAATAAGCCCAGGGCTGATAGTGGTAAGGGAAAGGAAATAGAGGCTGGTAGAGTTAAGGTTAAGTCTGAAGTGGTAATTCCAAATCCAAGGAGGTAAAGTGTTTTAAGTGTTTAGGTTTGGGACATTATGCATCACAGTGCCCCAACAATGAACACTAATAGTGAAGGATGATGGTAATATCGATTCCACAGATGAGGAGGTGGAAGATGAGATGCCTGCACTAGAGGATGCTAATGATGATGAGGGAGCAGCATACCCACTAGATAACCTGTCGCTTGTGTCTAGGAGAGCATTGACAGCACATATAGTTGAGGAGGAGACCGAGCAGCAGAGAGAGAATATTTTTCATACTAGGTGTAGCGTGAATGGGAAGTCATGTAGTATGATCGTAGATGGGGGTATTTGCACCAACGTGGCTAGCACAGCATTGGTGGCAAGATTGGGATTGTCATGTTTGGCCCATCCTAAGCCATATAGGCTACAATGGCTTAATGAGTGTGGTGAGATCAGGGTGACCAAGCAGGTATTGTTGACTTTTACCATTGGACCTTACACGGATGAGGTGTTGTGTGATGTGGTACCAATGCAGGCAGGTCACATACTTTTAGGGAGGCCGTGGCAATTCGATAGGAAGGTGATACATGATGGGTTTCGAAACAAATATTCTTTCCAGCATAAGGGCAAGCCCATTACATTATACCCTTTGACACCAAATAGGTCATGATGATCAAGTCAAATTACAGTTGGAAAGGAAAAAGAGAGAGAGAGAGAGGCCGCATCCTTGGGGGATAAGAGTGATAATAGTGAGAAAATGAGATCTAAACACGAGAGTGGGGGAACACTGGGATTAGAACTGAGAGTAAACCCAAGGGAAATGGGGCCGAGGGAGAGAGTGAGAAGAAAGGGAGAGTGAAAGAGTTTTTATCTTGGTGAGGGAGAAGTGAGGAGAGCCTACA
>SKCR01047558.1:0-52675 GCA_019454045.1 Zanthoxylum bungeanum | reverse complement strand
CGACGGACAAGGGCTTGACTTTGGCCAACAACCCCTGCCAATCTCGGATCTTGAGTAAGAATCACTCAATGGAAGGAAAATAAACGCTTGATATTTAACGAGGGTTTTTCGTGTGCAAATTGGCAACCAATTTATTATCTTTGTTAAGGTCTCATCATCATACACCCTTAAACATGCATTCTAAACACATAATAAAGCGCATATGATAAAATAATAATGATATGCGGATGGATATTTTACACATTGATCCTAGATCAAATCTCTCTTCTCTCACTTCTCTCTCCCGCTAGCACAAAATTTTTTTCTACCCGTTACACTACACTTCTAAAGAAACCTCATTTACATTGAGGGGAATAGGTGAGAAGAGAATACAAATAGGAGGTGATAAGGCTGGACACGCAGGTCCAATTAATAAATCAAATTTATTACAACAATTTCTAAAATTGCCCCACCCATCTAATATCCATCCGATATACATTATTCATGCATCACAACCATGTATTCACTCAAGCATGTTATCAATCAATCTAATCCAATTAATTAATCTGATAATTAGTGATCATCCAATGTTCAAACAACGATTTGATTTTGTTCGAGTCAAACTCGTTTTTGCGAATAAGTACTTAAAGTACGAATTCCCGAATTAAATTAAACTACACAATTAAATCCAATTCAATTTGTATTTAATTCTAATTCACTATTTAATTTCAAATTAAATATCACACTTTATTAATAAACCTTTTCAAATTAAATTCCAATTTAATTGTTACGGGTCTCAAAGCCCGATTAACGTCCAACGTCAACTTAATTAAAGTCCAATGGGCTTTTAATTAATTTCTTAAGGCGTGGACTTTTGGTCAACTCGGGTCAAAACCGCAACCAAAGTCCAATCCGGGATTTACCCATAAGCCTTTAAATTAATATTGGCCCATTAGGCCCAATTAAATTACAAAGGTCCATTATGTCGCATTTGGGCTTTATGGAAGTGGTTTTGGGCCCAATTGGATCCAATCCAATTTGCCTTAACCCAACTTTGTACAACAAAGCCCAATAAGCCCAATAACAACAATTCAAGCTCAATTTCCAAAATTAGCCCAATTAATTAAATTACACAAATCCAATTTCGCAATTCAATTACCTAAAGTGTATATCATGATTAATCACCCAAATTAACATTTCTAAAACATCAATTCACACAATTAATCATGCTCATTATCATCATCATATGTCCAACACATTTTGATTAAAATCAAACCCATTCATGCTCACTTGTTCTCGGCAATGGGGTTAATTTCATGTTCGATTTGTTTCAATCCAATTAAACCCAATTCGACATTAAATCAATATACCTACTATGATTTTCAACACATCCAATGTTTCAAAAAATCAAAATTCACCAAGAACACAAAGGGGCATAACTCTCGGCCAAGATAAGATTTTGGGCAAATTTGTTCCAAACCAAATTTGATCAAATTGATCCAACCAATCATCAATTAAAATACATTCAAGCATACTTAATCATCCAATTTCATAATAACATGCTCAAATCAATTTTACCCAATTTCAAGCTTTATGACATACTTGGCAATTTGGGGATTTTTCGTCCGATTCGAATTCAATCCAATTGATTCCGCAATCGACATCAATCAATCATATTCCCGAATGATTTCCAACACATCCAATTGTCAAAAATCAAAAATCCCAAGACATTAAATCATGTATCAAATTCGGCCAAGGTGGAAATTTGGGGGAAAAATGATCCAATCAAATTTTCTTTGAAATTGACTCAATCAATCTTCAATTCAAACACATTTAAGCATACAAATCCATCCAATTTAATTTATCATGCTAAAAATCAAGTTTGCCCAAATTTTAGCCCTAACTTTTTCATGCTTTTCACCTAAGCTCTTGATGCCATTGTTAGAGTTTCTATAGGTCCCAAGATCAAAACTCAAGCATGAATCATAAGTGAATACAACGACGGAAGTGCGGAATACTTACATTGAGTGGTTGAGCGACGATTTGGGCAGCAAAATTCGAAATTCTGCTCATTTTTGCAAGGCAGTGGGCTGCTGTGAATAGTGTTTGGCACCCCTTGTCTTCAAGATTTGAAGCTCCAAGCTTCAACATTTGGCTTCCCGGCTCATGGGTATACTTCCCTATCACATTCGCATTGATCTCGGAGTGTGCTAGCACTCTTGTTTTGCCACAAACACACTTGCTTCCCTCCATTTTTCTTTGTTTTCTCTCGGCAGTTCACTGCCTCAAGAAGAAGAAGAATGGCGTGAGTGAAGAGAGGAAGAAGAGAGAAGAGAGAGGGAGGAAAATGTGAGATGCGTATTTGGTGATTACCAAAGTGTATCTAATACACTTGAAATGAAATTCATTTCATTTCAAACACATTTGGCTTTAATTGCCAACCACACACATCACTCAAGTCACATCAAGTCAACTCATCAAGTTGTCAAGTCACATCACTCAAAGTGACAAGTGATTTGACGCTTGATGCGACTAATGATTTGACGCTTGATTTGACTTGCGTGCCGCACTCGAATTCGAAATGCGAATGCGCGCGCAAATATTCTCGGGCTCGGATTCGCTAATTCTAAATTAATGAATTTCCGTCGCGTCGTAATTAAATGATTACGCCTAGCGAAATCACTGTTCACGTCGCTAACGAATTAATTCTAAATTAATCCGCTCGCCCGAATTAAAATCTAATTTTAATTCCGCGTCGAAATCCAATTTCGTTTAATATATCAAATATATTAATTAATCGATTAATTCCAAATTAATCATTCTCTCTCTCTTTAAATTGATATTTTATCCCAGATAAAATATCTCTGTAATTAATCCCAGATTAATTTTCTCTCTCATCATATTAATCCCAGATTAATAAAAGTGCGAGTCATACGTCATCGGTGAATCTTTGGGAAGTGACCCATGAGATCCCCGGATATGTTGGCAGTCAAATCGGTCATCGGACTATCCGAACACGTGAGTACCAAGTACTACGTTTTACCGATTTACTAGACAAGGTTGGCTTCTAGCAAAGCACCAAGTCTTCCCAATTCTCCGGACATATTCTTATAAGAATATTTAAGATCTGTATCAAGCGTAGTATACGATTGTATTGTGTGTATCGGCCCAGTATCGGATAGTCACGTGCTAGGGCTGGGGCTGGATAAGTGTCTACCCCATCCGAAGCACATATCGGATGCCTGGTAACATAGTCTCTATAATCGGATATTCATGACCTGGTCACAATATCCCGATTGGTTGCGCAACACTCAAGAGCACTAGTACCGTATCCTGCTGCGTGACATCATCTCTAATATGACTGAAGTGATACTTCCGTGTTGACATCACACCCAATACACTACGACTCTCTGATAACCCAGAAGTGGTGTACGCAGAACCGGTTAAAGCCCTGTACCACCAAGACCAAAGTCTATCGATTATCGTAAGTATTAGCGATGTAAGTCTCAGGTTAATACTATACACACCTACCTTGATTTCGGCCTCCCATAGACACATAGTCATAATACCAATGGGATTCCGAAGGGTCTATCCAGAGCGAAGCTGTTTCCCGTACCATCGGTGAAACACGACCTCCTATCGCACTTGCATAAGTATCCAATACTTATATATATGAGAACTATGCCGTTGTGCCCTCACAACGCAGACAAGTGCAATACTACCCTATTCCGTATTATTGATGTCCAGTCTCGATAATACTCCGGCTAGGGATATTTAATGACTAATCCTTCGGGGACTGATACTGTCTCATATCATTCTCAATCCAGGAACTAATGATAGGGACCTCTCTTCATTTATATATCTATGGTGATCTAATCACAAATGATGAGAGTGCAATTTCCTTGTCACATAGTTAATTTGCTACAACAACACAATGATCTGTGCAAATAGTGACGCTATGGGTCATTTTGTCCAACATTATCATCAACTTATGTCCAACAAAATTGAATAAAAAATCAATCATTTTCCATGCTACAACACTCACGGCAATTAGGGTTTTTCATGTCCAATTCCGAATTCAATCCAATGAAATCCTAAATCAACATTCCCCAAATGATTTCAACTCATCCAATGATCAAAATCAAAAAATACCATCACTTAGGGTAACTACTCACATTCGGCCAAGCCAAAAAATGGGGAAAAATTTGATCCAATCCAATTTTCATCAAATTGATCATGCATAACACCATGTTATCATAATTTAAGCATACTCAAACAATCAATTTCACTCAAACATGCTCAAATCAATTTTGCCCAATTTTACCCTAATTTCAATTTCATGCTCAAAATGGCTCAAGATACAATTGTTGGGTTTCTAGGTTAGTCCCAAGATCGATTTCAAGCATAAAACATGTGTGAATACAACAAAGAAGCATGGTGGAATCATACTTAAATTGATCGGTTATGCGATGCGAGGAACAACAAAACTTCTTGGCTTCTTGAGCTCTCGGCAATGGCCCAAAATTGTGCTCCTCCATTTTCGATCATGTCCTCCATTGATGCTCCAAGCTCCAAGCTTTGCAAATGGTGATTCCATGCTCACAAGTTGGTTTCCCTATCACCTTCGGATGACCCTTCATGTGCTAGCATTAGATAGATTTGCCACAAATCTTCCATTGACTTAATCTTGTTCTCTCGACATTTGGCAAAACAAATGAGTGAGAAGTGGCCCTTGGCCGAATACAAGAGAGGAAAAGAGAGAGTGAGAGATGTGTTGGTTGTTGAGTTGTGTATCTAATACACTTAATTGATTTCTAAAAATAATTAAAACATATACCAAAAATTAGTCAAAGCTTTTCCAAAAAGCTTAGAAAATTTTGGAGGCAAAAATGCAATAAATGCTTTCCAACAACTCACATCACTCATGAATAGTGACTGGTTGTCAATCACTCAAAGTGACAAGACATCCATCACTTGAATGATGTGCGATGCGATGTGATTCGTGATGTGACTTGTGGGCCGCACTTGATTCGAAATGCGAGTGGGCCCGCAAACACTCCCGGGCTCGGGTTCGCTAATTCCGAATTAACGAATTTTCCGTTGCGACGTAATTAAATCAAATTCAATTAAATAATTTTGCCTAGTAAAATTACTACTCACGTCGCTAACGAATTAATTCTAAATTAACTCGTTCGCCC
Source organism: Zanthoxylum bungeanum (assembly GCA_019454045.1). Taxonomy (NCBI): domain Eukaryota; kingdom Viridiplantae; phylum Streptophyta; class Magnoliopsida; order Sapindales; family Rutaceae; genus Zanthoxylum; species Zanthoxylum bungeanum. The sequence goes on along the minus strand of SKCR01047558.1, from coordinate 47,498 downwards.
GAATTAAAATCTAATTTTAATTCCGCGTCGAAATCCAATTTCGTTTAATATATCGAATATATTATTTTATCGATTAATTCCAAATTAATCATTCCCTCTCTTTAAATAATATTTTATACCAGATAAAATATCTCCGTAATTAATCCCAGATTAATTTTCTCTCTCTTATAATTAATCCCAGATTAATAATGTGCGAGTCATACGTCATCGGTGAATCGTCGGGAAGCGACCCATGAGATCCCTGGATATGTTGGCAGTAAATCCGGTCGTCGGACTATCTGAACACGTACGTACCTAGTACTACGTTTTTACCGATTTACAAGACATGGTTGGCTTCTATCAAAGCATCGCGCCTACCCAATTCTCCAGAAATATTCTTACTGGAATATGTGATCTATATCAGGCGTAGTATACGTAGTATTGCGTATTTCGATCCAGTATCTGATGTCACGTGCAAGGCCTGGGGCTGGAATTGTGTCTGCCCCATACGAAGCACATATCAGATCTCTGGTAACTAGTCTCTATAATCAGATAATCATAACCTAGTCATATTATCCCGATGATTGCAGTACATAAGAGCACCAGTTCCGTATCCTACGTGATCATCATCTCCACTATGACTGGAGTGATACTTCCATCTCGACATCACACCCAATACACTATAATTCTCAATATACCTAGAAGAGGTGTACACAGAACCTGTTAAAGCCCTGGACGACCAAAACCAAAGTAAAATAAATAAATAACTGAAATTAAAAAATAAATAATAAAATAAATATGGGACGCAGTTACCGCTTTTGTTGTTGACCAAGAAAACCTGCTCATTTTGCTTGTAAACCTTCTTCCGGCAACTGCGCCAAATTTTGATTATGTCTAAAGAGTACTTGTGGTTAATTACGGTTATCACAGTATAGTTGGGGTGTCGATTCCTCAGAGAGATGGTTACAAAGAACTGATTTACTTAAACAAAACGTTAGTAGTAACTTAATGAAAAGAAAGATTGTATTGATAATATAAGATAAAAACTATGCAAAATATATTGAAGAATATCAGTAGAGATAAATAGCAAAGCGTCAGGAATTCATCTTCTATCAACTCCCTATATTCAGTTATTGATTCCTTTTTATTACACAATTGAAGACTTCACATCCCAGCCCAACAATCGGAAGATATTCAATTCTACACCTATTAAATTCTTAGGTAATCAATGATTTACTTTCTCTATATTAACAGCACACAAAGTTATCATTATGACATATCTAACATCGATAATATACCCTCAGACAATATTACAGAAGAAGACCAACTCATAAAATAACTTTACCAGTCACAACTGGGTTCCCTAATCACACATAGAAAAAACATGACTGAATCTATATGGAAGTTGGTAAAACACAATTGCTGGATTCTTAAATCGAAAGATAATAAAGAATAATAAACATCAATTGTATTAAACGATTAAGAGTACTTAGGAATCAACAACATGAACATAAAAACTTTAAATACAAGAGTTCATCCTTAGCTTTACCTAGGAGATCAGTTCTCTATGTAGAATAGAGATATAGTCTGGATAGATCGAAGACGTCATGTCGGCTTGAAGTTCTTCATTATTCTCTCTTGAAATTGTGCTTGTGGCTCTTTGATGTGTGTTTCTCCTCTATTTCCCTCTGATTTTAGGGTTTTGGGCTTATATAGGGAAGTCCCAGAGTCATTGTGCGTATTAAACACATCTAAATTAGGTTTCTGGTGTCTTCCATGGTGCCGGGGTGCCCAACTTGCTGGAAAACATATGTGTGAAGATCTCGTAGGTCGTCGCGATGCCAATAAGGGCGCGTCGTGATGCGGGGTAGCTTTTCTGGTTTCACCGATTATGTGATTCAACTTGTCCCGCGTGCTTCCGATGCGTCCTTAAGGTCCCGAAAGATGTATAATTGCTCCAATATTCATGTTCCAGTTCTTTCTAATAACAAAGCACAAAATAAACTTTAATTAAGATTAAATACATGATAATTAAGCCGAGTTAGTGATGTTCAAAGTACACTTTTATGCACTTATCAGACGTCAAGAATGTATTCTTAAATGGAAATCTTGAGGAGTTTATCTATATGGTACAAGCAGAGGGGTTCATAGCCCAAGGTCAAGAGCAAAAGGTTTGCAAGCTACAAAGGTCCATTTATGAACTCAGGCAAAAATCTTGATTTTGAACATAAGATTTGATACCACAATCAAGTCTTACAATTTTAAGCAAAACATCGATGAGCTTTTGTATACAATCGTGTCATTGAAGGAAAGATGGTTTTTCTCATTTTTACGTCAATGATATTTTACTTATTAGGAATGATGTAAAAATATTATTGGACGTGAAATCCTTGCTAGCTAAGCAATTGTAAAAGAAAGATTTGGGAGAGCCCAGTTATGTAGTTGGGATCCTGATTCTTTGGTATCGCACTATGTCTCAGGCATCCTATATCGGCAAGATCCTTTTGTAATTTGGGATACAGAATTCCAAGAAAAGTAATATGCCTTATCTACATGAAATTCATTTGTCGAAGGAACCCTCTCTTAGGATACCTCATGAAGTTGTGGAAATGAGACATATCCCATATGCCTCAACAGTTGGTAGTCTCATATATGTTATGTTATGCACGTGACCGGACATCTGTTTTGCAATCAAGATTGGATCATTGGGTGGCTGTGAAATATATTCTCAAGTATCTGAAGAGAATTAGAAATTATGTGCTTCTATATTCTGGTGAGGATATGATCCTCAGGGGATATACGGCTCTAATTTTTAGACGGATGTCGATTCTAGGAAATCAACATCTGGATCAGTGTTCACCCTAGGTGGTGGGGCCATTGTGTAGAGGAGCATAAAGCAATCTTGTATTGTTGACCCCATCATGAAGGCTGAGTATGTAGTAGCTTGCGAAGCAGCTAACGAAGCAGTATGGCCCTGGAAGTTCTTAGGAGATCTGAAAGTTGTTCTAGATATGGATAAACCACTCACACTTTATTTCGATAATAGTGGTACAGTGGTGAATTCCAAAGAACCGAGAAGCCACAAGTGGGGAAAGTACATAGAGAGAAAATATCATCTCATCAGAGAGATAGTATAGAGATGAGACATTTCTGTCAAGAAGATTGCATCCACATATAACTTGGATACTCCGTTTACAAAGACCTTGTTGGCTAAAGTGTTTGAAGGTCACCTAGATGGTATATGATTACGTGACATGTCCAATTTACTCTAGTGTAAGTGGGAGATTGTTGGGATACATGCCATAGATTTTCATGTAAAGTAAACATAATTATATGTTGTGAAATAAAAAGAATGTATTATTGATTTATCAAAGTGTTTGTTTTATGTCGCATATTGTAAATTATATTGTTTATCTTTGATTACTCATGTGGGTTCAGACTTAGTGTATGAGTGTCATACACAAAAGGATTTAAGTTTGAATTTAGTAATTTAAAATAGTCCATAGAGAGAAAACAAAGATGTACCTTATTTGCGATTTATCTATAGCTGCGGTCCGTTCTATAATTATATGACAACCTTAATTCGGGATCGTTGATGAGCGAAAAATATATCATTATTTACCGCCCATTTGACCTGATATTTTATATGGTTTCTCGGGTTTTGTGAATATTTTGATGTGGTTTTGTGTGTTTTTCAAAGAAATAAAATTTTGGGACTCAATGGAATCAATTTGGGGCTAAAACGGTGAAAAACAGACAAAAGGGAAAAATTGAAATTTCATGTCGCGACGCGCACACTCTCTGCATCGCGACGCACCGCGGTTATAATTTTATCGACACTCATCATCACCACGCCATTGCCACATCAGCACATGCATCATCATCATGTCATCATGACGTCAGCACAATAATTCATCACTTACGTCATCATGACGGCAGCATAATAATTCAGCCTGCTGACACGTATCATTTCTTATGTTAGTATGACGTTAGCATCGCGACTTCACACGTTGCGAAGCCGAGTCAATAATTCAGTTTTCTGATAACCGCGTGCCATGTGTCATCATCTCGTCAAAGCAGCGTACACGTGTCATGAATCTAAGGGGTGTCACGACGTGTAAGCTTCACGCGTCCCGACGTGCAAAGACGAAGTTTGCCTATAAATTGAAGCTGATTTCATTTTCCAAATTCATACTTTCCTTAAGTTTCTTAATAAGGATCTAAGGACTGTATCTTGTTTGTATTTATTTTTAGTATTTAATTATGTATTTTTATTTCTAGTAGTAATAATAGTTTATTTACCTTATATTTTATGTTTTATAGTTAATTTCTGTTGGGGGAAGGGTGAAACTTTTATTATGATAATTGAGATTAATCTCCCTTAAATTATAATATATAAGTTATCTTAAAACCTGACTTAATTGGATACCTTATTTATGGTCGGTTGGACTTAATTAAATTGATTTTAACCTGACTTAATTGGATACCTCCTTTATGGTCGGTTGGAATTAATTATCAAATGACTTAATCAGGATACCGCCTATATGGTCGGTTGGTAACATAATGAAAATTTTATATATTATAATAAGGGGGATCTCTAGATTTGAAATAGTAAAGGCGGATCCCCTAACCCCATCATTTTATTTTTAATCTATGGAAGTGATGAAGCACAATATTCACGAGTTTAATAATTGATTTAATCCTATTATAGGTAATACTTTAGGCTTGTTTATTGATTCTTAAGCTTAATGCTTCTTGTTGCCTGATCACCAATAAGATTGATGTAAGAGAATCAATTCATCATTAGAATAATATTGTGTGGAATCACAACCCTATATGTTTGTTTTCTTTATTATCAGTTTCCTTTGAGTAATTTTATATTTTTATTTATTTATTTAACAAATCCACATTCAACCAACCAATCAACAATCATTCCTTTTTAACACTAAATTAGATACCTATAAATAAATAGAATCAATAATGAATAACAACAATAGAAATTAAGTCCTCGTGGGATCGATATTTTTATACTACTTGACCGATACGTGCACTTGAGTTACGTGTGTGATTTCACCGATTGAGTTTTTGGCGACTTTGCCGGTGACTTATTTTTCCTATGTTATTAATTTTGAAACTATCTACTTTACTTGTATCTAATTTTCTTTATTTTCATCTATAATTTTTATTTCTTTCTTTTTATTTTTAGGTGGTTGAAAATGGAACATTATTGGGCGATGGAAGCATTATGCGGTTTAAGAGGTGAAGATACACCCCAAATAAGATAGTAGAAGTCCGGTTTTCTGAGGCCTGTTGTTCAGCCCAACAATTATCCATGGATGTCAGAGAGAAACAACACAAAATTTGCTTAACCATTTCAGAACACAATGATCAGATGTGAGATATGTGATGGTAACCACCCTAGCGATCATTTCACGTACAACTACAATTCAGGGTGGCAGAACTATTAGAATCCTTCATTGTATGATAAAAAAACATATTTCACTGAACCATATTCTCCATCTTATCCACCATCAACCTACGATCTTCATCAAGAACCAAAACCATCAGAGGAAGATCATGTGATTGATATGCTGAAAGATTGGATCAAGAAACAATATGAAAAATTGGATGACTTGCTTCGGAGTCAATAGGCCAATTTACAGAGATTGACAGATCAAGTGAAACAATTCCAAGAAAACCATACCTACACACCTTACGGAATATTTTCAGATGACACTGACAAAGCCTTCGAGTACCAAGCATTTCATGATAATACCTTAACAGAGGAAGAGGCTGAGCAGTATCAAAAATCAGAGGTGTCAATTCAGGAGAGTTTCAATTTGATCTGGATAATTCTCTGGTCGCTGATTACATCTCTAGAGAGGAACAAGTAGCAGAGTTGCCCGAACCGTTCATACCAACCAGAAAGGATAAGGCCTACAATCAGACATATTTTTACATCCTTAGGCTGACACTTATGGAGCATGCATTTCACAGATGACAGTTGAAGAGCTGAATAATGAAATTCTGAAATACATCTGTGACGAAAAAGTGGAGCAAGAAGCAGAACAAATGGAAGAACAAGTGTCTGACCATATTAAAAATCTCATGACTTGAGAAGAAACATCACTGTATTGGGGAGTACACATCGAGGACACCGCCTAGAAGCTTGACAGAATGGCACTCCCATTCAAAGTCAAGCACCATACGAGACCTCCTGTTTTTCTTTATTTCCTTTCAGGAACCATTGGAGCGACAAAGTTTAAAAAGGTGGTACAAGCACTGAATGAGACAAAATCCTTTTTGTCACCTTAACGCTGGAAGAGACCTTTCAAAAGCAACACACATGGGATTGTCCTCAATCGGACATCCAAAACCACGCTGAAGCCTCATTGACGAATGGACTTCAGACACGTCTGGTTGAAGATGATAAATTTAGCGCTAACAGGGAGGCAACCCATGTAAATTTTTTATTTTTTTATTTAAAATTCATTTTTTGTATTTTGTGTACACTTGTTGTAGAGTATTTAATTTTATGTGTTATTTTTACAGGGAAAAATACAAACGGAGCACTTAAAGTAGAGCAAGCCAGAAAAAATAATGTTATCACAGAATAAAGTTTGACAAAATTATGAAGTTACAAAGTCAATTCAGTAGAGACGACGGAGTAAGGAGTCAACTCTTGATACGCGTTCTAATGGATAAATTCGTCAAATGACTCGATTTTGTTACAAAAAAAAAAGAGAAGTGAGTTTTTTGTTGTTTATTTGTGGCAGTGTTTATTGGTAAATTCGTAGATTTGGGGCTAATGTGATTTTGTAAATTGTTGAAGTGTTAGAAATTTTAGTTTGAAAATTTGGGAAATCTTAAAAATTATGGGAAATTCTACCGAAATTTTAAAAAATTAAAATAGCCCCTAAGAGAATGAGAACCTCAGCGGCTGTTTGATCGAGTTACGATGTAATAAAATTTATGTCAGCAACCACTGAGCGATGATATGAAATAGGGATGGGACAAAAAATCCCGATTATGGGCAGGGGTTTTGAGAATAACCCCGGATAGTTTCCCTAGATTGATAGAATTATCTCCACCAGACACTGTCATAAGCTTTGCGAACAGCCTAACCCAGCCTGTATACCAGTTGTCCGTGATTTCTATGCCAATGCTTACGAGCATCAGGCGTACCATGTGTTAGTGAGAGGTCAACAGGTGACGTTTGATAAATCCACTATTAATAGGTATTATGGGTTGCCGGATATGGAAGCGGATGAATATACCGCAGCTATGGAGCATTTAGATATGACTCATCTCACACAAACACTTTACATCCCAAATGATGTATGGGATATGAGTAGCAGTGGGGAATATGTGAAGATGAGTTCCCGATATATTAAGCCTGATGCCAAGGTTTGGTTTCATTTATTGACCCGAACATTACTGTCTGGCACCCATATTACCAATGTTATAAAAGAATGAATGATTATGTTATATTCTCTGTTGGAGGGATATACCATTGATGTCGCTGGGCTGATATCGACCAATATAGCTTGGGCAGCACGTTCTACACAAATTGGCCTGTTGTACTGCAGCTTAATTACAAACCTATGCACGCTGGCCAATGTGCCCATGAACCTTAGGGAAGAAATGATGTAGCCCACCACTGCATTGACCACTCGCATTATCCAACAACTCCGAGCAGAAAGGCCTACACATGCAAGTTCTTCCTCATCAGCGCTTGCAGCTCCATAGCAACAACCTCAACCAGCACAATGACCATCATGATCTCACTCCATTTCACAACGTGTAGATCAGTTGGATTCTCGGGTCTACTACATTTCTCAACTGCTTCAGTAAATGGCACATCACCAGAGATTGAGTGATGATCAGATTCCGACCTATCCAGGGGACAGCAACGAGGACGACAATGAGGCTGAGGAATGAAGAAACCACGGTACTATTGTTCCCTTATCTTTCTTTTATTTTGTAACGCATTGGGGACAATGCTAGATTTAGGTTTGGGGGTAAGGTTGTTTATGTTTATTTGTTTTCGCCGTTAATTTTTTTCTTTCCTGCATGTTTTTCTTCCCTGCATGTCGTTATTTTGTGTGTTTTGCATGTTTTAATTTTTACTTGCTTTATTTAAAAGAAACAAAAAAATAATTGGTCTAATGATGAGATTGTTTGTCTTAGTAAAAAGTTCTAGGAAAAGATAAATGCTAATTTCACTTTTACCCTATACTTTGAGCCTAATATCTAGGTCAGACTCATATGCACTTACAAAATAGTTCTATAGCAGTTAGATAATAAAGAATTGCCAAAGTGACTAGTTGAAATAATACGTGGTTGATGAATGACCGTTTGCCTGAATATCTATTTATGTCTACATTTTTATGATGTGTTGTATGATGATGATGAAAAAAAGATAGAATAAATAAAGTTCTTACTTAGTAACCGGGCATCTTGCCTCAGTAAACAGAGATTGTTCACCTCAAATGTATAACTTTTAACATCTGAGATCCGAGTAATTAGGTCCGTAGGTGTATTTTAACACCTAGTGGCCTAAAGCAAACTGGTTTGGGAGTCACTGGCCCAAAGCTCGCTACATGGATTAAAGATGTTATAAAAAAATCACATACCTCACTTTGCGCATATTGTAGCAGACATAAAAATTTTAGATAGTCAGGTTGGTTTGACCCATTAACTACTGAGAATTGAGACAAACTCACCTAGTTAATAACTTAGAATCAAAGTGTTTGCAGAGCTATTCACACAAACACTCAGAGTCTGATTTAGATACTTTGTTTAAAGGAATGGATTTAGTTGTAGTATGCATTTTGAAGGTTCCTTTAACTTTGTAGCTAGACATTCTCTGAGGACATTGTATATATAGCTATTATTTTAGTTTATTTTATTTATTTCTTTTATTTTATCTTTTTGCTTTTGTATGCATTGCATTGACGTTTGTGGGTATCGTCACTGTAAGCCCTCACGAGACTATAACTCGTCCACTAGGGACACATAAGGGTTTAAAGGCTTGTTGCATACGCTAAATGCAACCGTGATCCCTACGAAAGTGGCTTAGTTTAATTTTATTTTTAAAGTTATTTATTGCATTTTATTTTATTGTTTTGCTCGATAACTAGCAAAATGTTAGGTTTGAGGGTGTGATGAACGGAAAATATATCACTATTTAACGCCCCTTTGACCTGATATTTGGTATGATTTCTCGGTTTTTATGAATATTTTGATGTGTTTTGTGTGTTTTGCAGATAAATAAAGTTTTGGGACTCAATGGAATCAACATGGGGCTAAAACATCGAAAAACTGACAAAATGGTAAAATTGGAATTTCACGTCGTGACGCGCACACTCTTACGTCATGAGGCATCACGGTTACTATTTTTCCGACACTCGTCATCGCCACGTCATCACCACGTCATCACGTGCGTCATCATCACATCATCAAGGCGTCAGCACAATAATTCAGCCTAACGACACATCATCACTTACGCCATCATGACGTCAACACAATAATTCAGCCTGCCGACACACATCATTCCTCACGTCATCATGATGTCAGCGTCACGACTCCAAGCCTTCACACATCGCGACGCTGAGCCAATAATTCAATTTTTTGATAGCCGCGTGCCATGTGTCATCATCTCGGTAAAGTCGTGCACACGTGTCATGAATCAACGGCACGTCACGACGCGCAAGCTTCACGCATCACGTCGCGTAAAGATGAAGTTTGTCTATAAATTGAAGCTGATTTCATTTTCCAAATTCATACTTTCCTTAAGGTTCTTAATAAAGATCTAAAGAATGTATCTTGTTTGTATTTATTTTTAATATTTTAATTATGTATTTTTATTTCTGGTAGTAATAGTAGTTTATTTACATTATATTTCTTTTATGTTTTGTAGTTAATTTTTGATGGGGGAAAGGTGAAACTTTTATTAAGAAAATTGAGATTAATCTACCTTAAATTATAATATATAAATTATCTTAAAACCTGACTTAATTGGATACCGTATTTATGATCGGTTGGACTTAATTAAATTGATTTTAACCTGACTTAATTGGATACTGCGTTGGTACTATAATGCAAAATTTATATATTATAATAAGGGAGATTTCTAAATTTCAAATAATAAAGGTGGATCCCCTAAGCTTGGTATTTTATTTTTAATCTAGGGAAGTGATGAAGCACAATATTCACGAGTTTAATAATTGATTTAATTCTATTATAGGTAATACTTTAGGCTTGTTTATTGAGTCTTAAGCTTAATGCTTCTTGTTGCCTGATCACCAATAAGATTGATGTGGTAAACTTAAAATGAACTTGGAAAATAGATTTTAAGTTCCAGCCTTAGATTCAATAGCTCACGATCTCACCTTAGGGTAGATATCACTTAGGTAGATTTCCTTCCAGGATAGACATATACCTGTCGGGCGGGGGTGTTGGACAATTATGACCCATAGCGTCACTATTTGTACAGATCATGGTGTTGTTGTACAAATTAACTATGTGACAAATGAAATTGCTATTTTATCATTTGTGATTAGATCACCAAGATGTATAAATGATGAAAGGTCCATATGATTAGTTCCTGGATTGAGATGATATGATACAGTATCAATCCACAAAGGTTTAATCATTTAATATCCCTAGTCGTAGTATTATCGAGATTGGACATCGATAATGCGGAATAGACTAGTATTACACTTGTGCGCGTTGTGAGGGCATAACGGCATAGTTCTCATATATTTGGGTATAGGATACTCATGCAAGTGTAGTAGAAGGTTGTGTTTTACCGATGGTACGGAAAACAGCTTCGCTCTAGATAGACCCCTCGGAATTCCATTGGTAGTATTACTATGTGTCTATGGAAGTCTGATTCAGGGTATGTGTATTTGGTCTTAACCTGAGACCTGCACCGCTAATACTTGCGACAATCAATGTACTTTGGTTTTGGTCGTCCAGGGCTTTAACAGGTTCTGTGTACACCTCTTCTGGGTATATTGAGAATCGTAGTGTATTTGGTGTGATGTCGAGATGGAAGTATCATTCCAGTAATAGTGGAGATGATGATCACGTAGGATACGGAACTCGTTCTCTTATATGCTGCAGCTATCGGGATATTATGACTAGGTCATGTTTATCCGATTATAAAGACTAGTTACCAGAGATCTGATATGTGCTTCGTAAGGGGCAGACACATTTCCAGCCCCAGGCCTTGTACGTGACATCCGATGCTGGATCGAAATAAGCAATACTATGTATACTACGTCTGATATAGATCACATATTCCTGTAAGGATTTTCTGGAGAATTGGGTAGGCATGACGCTTTGCTAGAAGCCAACCTTGTCTTGTAAATCGGTACAAACGTAGTACTAGGTACTTGCGTGTTCGGATAGTCCGACAACCGGATTTACTGCCAACATATCCGGGGATCTCATGGGTCGCTTCCCGAGATTCACCGATGACGTATGACTCGCACTTTATTAATCTGGGATTAATTAGATGAGAGAGAAAATTAATCTGAGATTAATTAAGGAGATATTTTATCTGGATAAAATATTAATTAAAGAGAAAACGATTAATTTGGAATTAATCGATAAAATAATATATTTGATATATTATACGAAATTGGATTTCGACGCGGAATTGAAATTAGATTTTTAATTCGGGCGAACGAGTTAATTTAGAATTGATTCGTTAGCGATGTGAATAGTAATTTTGCTAGGCAAAGTTATTTAATTATATTAGATTTAATTTCGTCGCAACATAAAATTCGTTAATTTGGAATTAGCGAACCCGAGCCCGGGATTGTTTGCGGGCGCACTCGCATTGAGAATTTAAGTGCGGCCCACAAGTCACATCAAGCGTCAAATCACTTGTCACTTTGAGTGATGTGATGTGACAACTTGTCACTTGATTGATGTGAATAGTTGATGGGAGTGGTTAATGCTTTAAAGCCATTTGACTTTTTGGAAAAAGGAAAATGGTAAATGAATTTTTGAAATTCATAAAGTGTATTAGATACACATTTTAACAAACAACCAACACTTTTTCTCTCATATCTCCTCTCTTGCATCTCAAGCCCAAGGGGCTGAATTTGTTCTCCAAAAACCTTCTGGTTTTGCCGTGAATGGCAGTGAGAAAATAAAGGATTTTTGTGGGAAAAATTCCTAAGTGCTATCACACAAAGGAGTCATCCTAAGGTGATAGGGAAACCCACTTGTGAGCTTAGAATCACCACCTAAAAGCTTGGAGCTTTGAGCTTGGACCGAATTTGGAGACCAAAAACAGTGACTGACGTGAGCCTTGGAGGATCTTCAAAGGGCTTAAAAAGTTTTGTTCTTCGACGCATCGCCTCAACCGATCGATGCAAGTATTCTGCAACTTCTTCGTGTATTTGCATGTATGTTTCATCGCTTTAATCGACCCTCGGGACTTGGAGAAACCCAACAATGGTATCAGAGCGAAGTTGAGCTTGAAACTTGAATTTAGGGTTAAAATTGGGTAAATTGTATTTGAGCATGATTTGATAAAATTACTTGATTGAGTATGCTTAAATGATGTTTAATTGAAGTTTGATTGGATCAATTTCATGAAAATTTGATTGGATTTTTTTTTGCCCAAAAAGTTGGCTTGGCCGAAAACTACTTATGCCCTAAATGTCTTGGTATTTTTGATTTTTGATTCATTGGATGACTTGAAATCAATTGGGTAATGTTGAATTGGATTTGATTAGATTAAAATCGAATCGGACAAAGAAATCCCTACCATTGCCGAGACTAGTAAGCATGAAATGGGTTTGATTTTTTATTAAAATATGTTGGACATGTTTTGATGTTGATAAGCATAATTAATTATGTAATGTTTTAGAAATGTTAATTTGGGTGATTAATTATGGCATTACACTTTGGTTAATTAAATATGAAATTTGGAATTTTGTAGTTTAATTAATTGGGCTTAAATTGGATTTGGGCTTGTAAAGTTGTAATTTGGCTTTAATGGGCTTGGTTGTACCAAGATGGGTTTAGGCAAATTGGTTCGATCCAATTGGGCCCAAAACCATATCCATAAAGTCCAATTATGACTAATGGACCTTTAACATTAATTGGGCCTAATGGGCCTAAATTGGTTTCTAGGCATATAAGGGTGATTCCTTAAATGGGCTTTGGTAATTGGGTTTGACCCAAATTGACCAAAAGTCCATGCCTTAGAAATTAATTAAAAGCCTATTGGACTTTAAATTAAATTAACATTGGATGTTAATCGGGCTTTGAGACCCGTAACGATTAGATTTGGAATCTAAGTCGTAAGGTAATTAAAAAGTGTAGATATTTAATTTGGAATTAAATAAATGAATTAGCATTAAATACAAATTAAATTGGTTTTAATGTTGTAGTTTATTTAATTCAAGAATTCGTACTTTGAGTACTTATTCGCAAAACGAGTTTGACTCGCGCAAAATCAAATCGTTATTTGAACATTGGATGGTCATTAATTATCAGATTAATTAATTGGATTAGATTGATTGATAACATGCTTGTGTGAATACATGGTTGCGATGTATGAATAATGTATAACAGGTGGATATTAGATGGGTGGGGCAATTTTGGAAATTGTTGTAATAATTTAGAATTTATTAATTGGACCTGCGTGTCCAGCCTATTACCTATTTACTCTATGTATTTCTCTTCTCACCTATTCCCCTCAATGTAAATGAGGTTTCTTTAGAAGTGTTATGTAACGGGTAGAAGTAATACTTGAGCTAGCGGGAGAGAGGAAAATGAGAGATTTTTTTCTAGGAACAATGTGTTAAGTATCCATCTGCATATCATTATTATATTTATTTATATACGCCTTATTATGTGTTTAGAATGCATGTTTAAGGGTGTATGATGATGAGACCTTAACAAAGATAATAAATTGGTTGCCAATTTGCACGCGAAAAACCCTCAAATAATATTAAGCGTTTTTCCTTCCATTGAGTGATTCTTACTCAAGATCCAAGACTGGCATTGGTTTGTTGGCCAAAGTCAAGGCCTTTGTCCGTCGAGGATGTGTTTGAATCATGAAGGCTTTGTTCCATATTGGTGTCTTGTCCAAGTTGTGATTTGTTGGCCAAAGTCAAGATCACTTCTTGTCCATCGACATTGATTACGAAGCTTTCCATGGTCAATGGGTTCCGCTTAACTGGGATCACTAAGTTTGTTGTGCCAAAGCCAAGGCTTAGTTGATTCAGAGGAAAAAAGGTTAGGCAATATATTGGATATATGGCATATATAGGATATATGTTTCGGACTTGGATGTCCACCTACTGGATCTAGGAATTGGATGGGATCCAATTGATCTTAGAGATCTACCTAGTTAATTATCATACAATTTGTTGGCCAAAGTCAAGATTGTGTGTTATTTAACGGGATCCTAGCCCACTAGGAAACAAGGCTTCCCGAGTACTCAACAGAGGGTTAGAGGCTCGTCGAGAAATAGTGGGAGGCAAGTATTAAATTTGCAATATTCGTTTAGTAACTTGTCATACGCACTCATATCAAATATTTTGTCAAATAAATTATTTATTAGTTGGACTAATAATTAATGTTGTTTTCAAATAAAACAGTTGGACTATATTCAAACTATTTCAATTAATAGTTGATTTTATAATTGGATTATAGTAATCAATATAATTGAATTTAATCTATTAAATTATAGTTGATTATATAGTTGGACTATCGTAATCATTATAATCAATAGTACCTAAAATCGTTGATTAAATAGTTGGACTATTAGAATCAAGATAATTGAAAGATTAGTGTTTAAAACATAATCCTGGGTGAAAATGTATTTAAACGACTTTAATTTTCAAATTGGGAATAATGAATCAGGATAGTCCTGAAAACTAAGAAGTTACTTTATTTGATAAAATAACATCTTAAGCCTAAGCTCGGAGTTAAGCAAATAGTAGAGCATGATCTTTGGAAGATTCATGTGATGATAACTTTAGTGCTTAATCCATTATGCTTGCCAAATAGACTCCTTAATTTCTTAGTCAGAACTAAGGATTAGATCCTTAAAGTATGGTAATGAAATTGAAGGATCTTCATAGATCTATTCTTAGATCTTAGAAGTACTAAATTGCAATAGTAAATCCTTGGAGAGTTAATGGCTATTCTCAAGGAGACAAAGCCAAAGTTTGCAATAAGGCAAGTAGCGCAAGGTGCATCTTATTTCGATATTCCAGAAGGCCAAGACTTGGCCAAAGGTTTCTGGAGTGTGAAAAAAGGCAAAAGGCAAAATCATTATAATCTTTTGGGAAGACAAAGGACATATCCCAAGATGTCTGCCTAAATTGTGGCAAACAGGGACACGGAAGCGTGACTTCCGTATGGACAAGGCAGACATGAAGGAATTGAAGACGGGCAAGGCTCTGACTTCAAATATGTTTGTTATAAATATGTTCACTACTAGTATTAAAAAAAATTGGATTTTAGATACTGAGTGTGGTACATAAATATGTACTGGTGTGCAGAATCTGCTATGAGCAGGATACCGACTTCAATTGAGATTATATGTGAATCGGAAATGGGACGACAGTCGCTGTTTTAACCGTAGATACCTAAGTTTAGGAACTACCCTTCGGGTGTGTACTTAAATTAGGAAACTGTTAGAATGTAACTAGTTTGACTAGGAACATTATCTCTATATCAGTGTATAATCCGTTGCGGATATACCTTTATATTCTAGAACACTAAAGTGTTTTATTTTATAAAGATGATATTGAGATAAACACATTAGATGTGAATAATAGTATTTATATTTTGAATATAAATAAATCTCAAACGTATAACATGACAAACAAATAGCTCAAAACTGAATTAATCAGTTGAGACTTATAAGTGGCGTTGTTGTCTGGGACACAATTTAACAAGACTCGTATATCCACACTTTCGAAGAGTGGGTACTAGGACAATTTGATTCCAATCAAATAAAGTCTACGAATCTAGTTTTTTGGGCAAAGTGCCTAAAACACTATTTACTTGGTAAAAGTGCTAATGCCATCGATCTGTTAGCCCTCGTTCATAGTGACGTAAGTGGGCCCATATCTAGCTAGGCTAGAGGTGGATATGAATATTTCGTGACCTTTACGGATGTGGCATCGCGTTATGGTTATGTGTTCTTTTGAAACACAATCGGAAACTTTTAGAGTTTCGACACGAAGTAGACAAACAGATCGGCTAAAGTATAAAACCATCACGGTTAGACCATGATGAAAATACTTAAGCAATAAGTTTCTCATATACTTGAAAGAGTATAGTATTCTTTCAATGAGGACTCCTCCCGGAACACGTCAGTTTGACGGTGTGTCCGAACTGAGAAACCGAATTTTGTTGGACATGATAAGATTAATCATGAGTCGCTCTGAGCTACCATTTCCTTCAACGGATACGCAAAACAGTGCAAGACTTATTTTGAATAAGGTTCCATAAAATCTGTTTGACAGACTTTATATTAGATATAAACAGGAAAGAAACTGGGATTTCTCATTCCTGATGATTTGGGAATGCTAGGCATATGTTTGGATGATACCAAACTAGAACGCAAATCGGAAAAGAGCCTAATAATGGTTATCCTAGGGAAACCAAAGTATAGTACTTATACAACTCACAAGAGAACAATGTAATTGTTGCTCGCCATGCGGTTTTCCTAAGAGGAATACCTATAGGCAGTGGTAAGTGGGAGGAAAGTAAAACTCGTTGAAAATCGGAGTAATACTATTCCTGGCACCGATTCCTTAATGGAACACAGATAGTTCATCAAGGATGAAACTATACCAGTAATCTTCGAATACACAAGAACCACGTAAGTCGGAGAGAGTCAGAAAACAACATGGGGTATGGGTTTCTGATCTCACCTCATAAAGATGTCAATCTTATTGAGGAAGACGAACTGAATACGTATGAGGAAGTGATACAAGGTATCGACTCCCTACTATGGCAAAGTGCCATGATGTCCAAAATGGATTCCATGTATAACAACTAAGTTTGGATACTAGTTGATGTACCAAAAGGCATTGTGCCTACTGGTACTAATAAGTCTTCAAGGAAGACATACATGGAAGGCAACATACCAACGTACAAAGCTGGGCTTGTAGCGAAAAGGTATCGTTATCAACATTGTGTCGATTACGACGAAACCTTTTACCTGTTGCCACGGTAAATCCATTTGGATAATGCTTGCTAATACTGCATGTTTCATTTATGAAATGTGGCAGCTGAATGCCAAAACTGATTTCCTTAACGGAAACCTTTTGGAGGATGTTTACAACACCCTGACGGTTTTGTCGTACCAAAACAAGCAAACAAGGTTTGCAAGTTATTCGTTCCATGAATGGATTGAAGCAAGCATAGCGTTCTTGGAATGATATCGTTTTGATGTAATCATAATGGTGTATGATTTAATTCAAAATGAAAATGATTCTTGTGTATATAAGGAGATTAGTGGGAGCGCACTGACAGTGGAAGTCCTGAATAATGATAACATATCATTTCTTGGAAATGATATTCTCATAATACAATCGGTGAAAGCTTGGCTTTCATGAAAATTCTCCGTAGAATTCTTGGGAGAAACAACCTTTATTCTAGGAATAAGATCTAATGGGATAGATTTTAAGTTGTTAATACTCTCCGAGAACTCGTATATTGAAATAAATGTACACGACCTGGTGTCTCATATGCTTTGAGCATATGGAGTCGCAATCAGGCCAATCCAAGTGATAATCACATGATTGATGTTAAGAACATCCTTGAGTATCTTAGATGAACTAATGATGCTTTCTCAAACTATGGAGAATGAGAACTTGAAGTGACTAGGTTCACTGTTGCAAGTTTCCTAACCGAAAAAACTGACAATAAGTCGTAACAACAGTACTATAAGGTTTGAATAACGGAACAGTAAGCTGGAAATATTCCAAGCAAGATATTGTTACCGAATAAACAGCAAAAGTGGATTATTGCTGCAGCTGAGGCAGCAATAGAAGCCATTTGGGTCGATAATAAATCTAATTAGATTAGAATAGTTCTGTTAGCAGCTGAGCTAGGCTACAACGCAGGCTAAAGAATTAAAGGTCTCATCAACGATCCATATATATACTTCGATTATTCATCTGATTCGTTCGGATCATACATCGTGGCGATGTGATGATCAAATAAATCGCATTAGATGATAATCATGCAAATCCGCTGACGAAAGTCTTTTCTCAGTAATTTGAGCGAACCATACATATTTCGGGTGTAAGACACTTGAGTGACTGGCTATAGGCTAAGTGGGAGATTGTTGGACAATTATGACCCATAGCGTGACTATTTGTACAGATCATGGTGTTATTGTACAAATTAACTACGTGACAAAGGAAATTGCTCTTTTATCATTTGTGATTAGATCACCAAGATGTATAAATGATGAAAGGTCCATATGATTAGTTCCTGGATTGAGATGATATGAGACAGTATCAATCCACAAAGGTTTAATCATTAAATATCCCTAGTCGTAGTATTATCGACATTGGACATCGAAAATGCGGAATAGACTAGTATTACACTTGTGCGCGTTGTGAGGGCATAACAGCATAGTTATCATATATTTGGGTATAGGATACTCATGCAAGTGTAGTGGGAGGTTGTGTTTTACCGATGGTACGGAAAACAGCTTCGCTCTGGATAGACCCCTCGGAATTCCATTGGTAGTATTACTATGTGTCTATGGAAGTCCGAATCAGGGTAGGTGTATTTGGTCTTAACTTGAGACTTGCACCGCTAATACTTGCGACAATCAATGTACTTTGGTTTTGGTCGTCCAGGGCTTTAACAGGTTCTGTGTACGCCTCTTCTGGGTATATTGAGAAACGTAATGTATTGGGTGTGATGTCGAGATGGAAGTATCACTCCAGTAATAGTGGAGATGATGATCATGTAGGATACGGAACTCGTTCTCTATATGTTGCAGCTATCGGGATATTATGACTAGGTCATGTTTATCCGATTGTAGAGACTAGTTACCAGAGATCTGATATGTGCTTCGTACGGGGCAGACACATTTCCAACCCCAGGCCTTGCACGTGACATCCGATGCTGGATCGAAATACGCAATACTATGTATACTACGCCTGATATAGATCACATATTCATGTAAGCATATTTATGGAGAATTGGGTAGGCATGGCGCTTTGCTAGAAGCCAACATTGTCTTGTAAATCGGTACAAACGTAGTACTAGGTACTTACATGTTCGGATAGTCCGACAACCGGATTTACTGCCAACATATCCGGGGATCTCATGGGTCGCTTCCCGAAGATTCACCGATGACGTATGACTCACACTTTATTACTCTGGGATTAATTAGATGAGAGAGAAAATTAATTTGGGATTAATTACAGAGATATTTTATCTGGGATAAAATATTAATTAAAGAGAGAAAATGATTAATTTGGAATTAATCGATAAAATAATATATTTGATATATTATACGAAATTGGATTTCGACGCGGAATTGAAATTAGATTTTTTATTCGGGCGAACGAGTTAATTTAGAATTAATTCGTTAGCGACGTGAATAGTAATTTTGCTAGGCAAAGTTATTTAATTATATTAGATTTAATTCGTCGCAACAGAAAATTCGTTAATTTGGAATTAGCAAACCCGAGCCCGGGAGTGTTTGTGGGCGCACTCGCTTTGCGAATTTAAGTACGGCCCACAAGTCACATCAAGCGTCAAATCACTTGTCACTTTGAGTGATGTGATGTGACAACTTGTCACTTGATTGATGTGAATAGTTGATGGGAGTGGTTAAGGCTTTAAAGCCATTTGACTTTTTGGAAAAAGAAAATGGTAAATGAATTTTTGAAATTCATAAAGTGTATTAGATACACATTTTAACAAACAACCAACATTTTTTCTCTCTTCTCTCCTCTCTTGCATCTCACGCCCAAGGGGCTGAATTTATTCTCCAAAAACCTTCTGGTTTTTTCGTGAATGGCAGTGAGAAAATAAGGGATTTTTGTGGCAAAAATTCCTAAGTACTAGCACACAAAGGAGTCATCCTAAAGTGATAGGGAAACCAACTTGTGAGCTTGGAATCACCACCTAAGAGCTTGGAGCTTGGACCAAATTTGGAGACCAAAAACAGTGACTGCCGTGAGCCTTGGAGGATCTTCAAAGGGCTTAAAAAGTTTTGTTCTTCGACGCATCACCTCAACCGATCGATGTAAGTATTCCGCAACTTCTTCGTGTATTCGCATGTATGTTTCATCGCTTTAATCGATCCTCGATAACTTTGTTTATATAGGAATATAGTTAATTGGGTTATTTTGAGTGTTTGCATCTGACCATCGGAAGAGGATTTTGCATATCTTCGTGTTCCATGTCAACAAACTAATTATTACACGTATATAAGAGAATCAATTCATCATTAGAATAATATTGTGTGGAATCACAACCATAGATGTTTGTTTTCTTTATTATCAATTTCCTTTGTTTAATTTTATATTTTTATTTATTTATTTAGCAAATCCACATTCAACCAACCAATCAACAATCATTCACTTTTCACCTTAAATTAGATACCTGTAAATAAATAGAATCAGTAATTAATAACAACATTAGAAATTAAGTCCTCATGGGATTGATATTTTTATACTACTTGAGCGATACGTGCGCTTGTGTTACGTGTATGATGTCACCGATTAATCGTCCATGTGGTGACATGAGAATGAGGCACCTTATATGATATGATCATATAGGACTGGACCCATATATAAATGAGTTTCTTATAATATCCGTTAAATAAAGAAATTTGTTTTAATTTACTAGATGGTCATATATGGATTGATCTTAATCCTGAGTGTACTGCGAACTCCTGCATGACAGGCTATATCTTTTGATTTACAAAGGTGAGGTTGGTGTAGCAATCCCAACCAATAGCTACGTACTTTGGGGCTATGGTTTGGTGTGTAGCTGTAGACATTTTACATAAATATGAAGTTCACTCCTTCTTAAGAGAAGTATATGAGTATCTTCTCTAAGAGTTGATTCGGTACTTGAACGATTAGAGCGCTCAAGTCTTTCTATTGCTAATAGAAAGATTAACATTTACAATGGTTATAAATAAATCATTCATTAGTGACTCAATGATAATTAAGGTAAAAATAATTAGAGGGGTATAACTGACATTATACCCTCGCTCTAGTTATGGGATACTCAAGAAGGGCCAATCTGTATGTAATGACTATATCGATGGACACTGACGTAGTTCAACTTATTTTATCTATCTACAGCAACCAAAATGCAGTTTTGGGTTTTTAGTACAATAACCTGAAGTTAATAATCCAAAATATTTAATTAAAGAGTTTAATTAATATTATATGATTATTGGAGCTCGGAACTATAAGTCCATTTGGTCCTCGTGCTAGCTCGATATACTGTAGCAGATTAAATATAATTGGATAATCTAATTATATACTCATATATTATTATTATTATTATTGTTGTTGTTGTTGTTGTTGTTATTATTATTATTATGATTAATAAATTTTTTTTATCACACTTGAAACTATATATTAGTTTTAATATATGGTTTTTATAATAAATTATTATATAATAATTGTTTATTATAATTTACTTTATTAAATTATATGGTATATTTTAATAAGGATTTGGTTTAATAATTATTCAAAAAATATGTTTTGGAAACCCTTTGTTTGGAATGGGAGTTAGACATTTTTATTTAGTAAGATTATCAATGTCATTATGATGACATTCATCAAAATTTGGATATTACAAATTTCCCTACGATTGGTCGATTTTTTGATGGTGAGAAGGGGAAGGGTTTTTATTATTTTTTTGTAAAATAAAACCCTAAGTATAAAAATGATAAGTGAGTTTTTTTTTACCTTAATTCACTTGTGTGAAACTCTAGCCACCCTAGTTCATCATTTTCTCTCCAGTTTTGAAAGAAAAGAAAAAGAACAAAAAAAAATTTAAAAAATTATGGTGTGACAATTTTCATCTCTAAAGTGTTTAGAGGTTTTTTTGTGAGTCTATCACACACTAGTTTCTGTTGGTTGCAAACATAGCACGGAAGGCCATTCGGAGTCTAATAAAAAATCTTCATCATCTTCTTGTCTATTACACTACACGGCAATGAGCAGAAAAACTGCTCACTGCCTTATCACTTTTGGTGTTTACAGGTCTTGGTTTATTTTGTTTCTTGTCCAGTAAAATTAAGGAACATTAAGGGATGTTTCAAGAGTCTTCTGGGACTTTTTTAGTGAGAAAAATCAGACCTGAAATACTGCCTTAAGGTACTCATTTAAGGGGCTGATTTGGACGTGAGCTGGGCGCATTTTTGGATGAAACATGGTTCAGATCTGAGCTGCTGTTCGGGGGCTCTTCAGGGGATATTCTAATATTATTAAAAATAGATGAAAAATATAAGTCCATGAGCTCATAATATTCGACTATAGAAAGAGAAGGGAAGGAAAAATTTTCAAGGCCGATCCTGGTGCCTAAGGCATTTCCGCTACTCTAGGAAATCGGTTCCTACATGAAGGATATAATGATACAAACCAGATATCTAATATGGAAAACTCAAAGTCTATGAGTGGCTATGTGCTTACATTGGTAAGTGCAGTTATGTCATGGAAATACATTAAATAAATTGTGATTGCCAGATCTATTATGGAATCAGATATCATTGCATTGGATAAATTTGGTGAAGAAGCAAAATGGTTGCGAAGCTTTTTTGAAGGTATTCCAAAGTGGCCAAAGCCTGTTGTCACTGGTTATAATTTCCACACCTCAACCCATATGGCACTTAGTCACTCGACCTTTCAATGTGCTAAATAAGCCTTGTCGCTAGCAGAAACAAAGAACAAGTAAGAGAAATATTGCTAAAGAATGTTTTAAAGAGAACTTACTTTTATTACGTAAGATTTATTTATAAGAGAAGGCTTGTAATGTTTGATTTCTCCAACTTTTTATAAATGATGACATTTACCTTTATTTATAGGTTAGCATCCTTACAAATGTATGGTGGAGATTTGTTCTCCTGGAAACTTCCACCAATATATATATATATATATATATATATATAATTTGCGTCTACCTTGGAACATTATAGAACATGATCTAGATGTTTCTTACCTTTGGGTATCTAGGACCTTCCATAGACTTCTAGACGTTCAAGCCATTCTTGAACTTTTCCGAACCTTCCAAATCCTTCTAGAACATTCCAAAATTCTACAAATAATTATTAAGCATTTATGGAACTTCTAGTTTCCCCTATGTTTAGCTTTCATTACATAATTTTATTATTTCTAGGGCTGGAGAATCTATTGAGAGTTGACATCCTTCCCCACCTAGCTTGGCGAAGCCCTCATTGCATTGTCCTCCCAAATATTCATGATGTTAACTTGGATTTTCCATAAGTGATACTTTCAATGGTTGTCCCGTGGCTCGCTCAAATAGACTCTTCTCGATGGCCTCTCTCCTATGTAGGTTATAAGAGAATTGAGCCACATCCAACAACTTGGCCCAATCTCGTTGGTTGGCACTCACATAATGCCTCAAATAAAACTCCAATAATGCATTAGCCCACTCGGTTTGGCCATCCATTTGGAGGATGACGCTGGTGGAGAAGTTAAGGGACCTCATTATCTTGAAGAGTTCTGTCTAAAATCTTCCCTTAAATCTCAAGTCATGATTGCTCATGATAGACCTTAGAACTCTCCAATACTTGATTATATGTTTAGAGAATGGGCATACAGTTTCTTCAGCTGAACACTTCTTAGGGGTAGGAATGAACACTCCATACTTAGAAAATATGTCAACTACTACAATGATTGTTCTGTTCCCATCAAACATTTGGAGAGAGAAATCAAAAGCAGTAGTGTGAACCTCGAATGGTTTGGTATGGTCGGGTAATGTCAACATCGTCTGCTTAATGATTGTCCTCTTGAATGTTTGGAAGGCATTCTCGCATTGTTCCATCTATTCTCATGGATGATTTTTCTTAAGAAGATCCATCAAAGGTGCATCAATACATAGTATCCATGTATAAATCGATAATAATAGTTAACTAATTCAAGGAAGGATCGTAACTCATGTACCTTCTTTCACGACTCCCATTCTTGGATGGCTAAAACTTTAGCCTTATCCATTCGTTTCTTGCCTCATCCCACAATATACATATGAATGTTTACCTCTGAATCGGCAAAGGCACATTTCTCATTTAAAGAGTTATCAGATATGCTTGACATGTTCTTCCATTATCGGACTATATATTACAATATCACAATATCATCGAAGTACAGCACCACAAACCAGTCGAGAAACGGTTGGAGTACTTGATTCATGAGAGTACCGAATGTGGCTGGGGCATTTGTTAAGCCATGGGACATCACTAAAAACTCGAAAGATCCATACCTTGTCACACAGGCAGTCTTTGGTATGTCTTCCTCCGCTATTCTCATTTGATAGTACCTCGATCTTAAGTCTAGCTTGGTAAACCATTTGGTCGTATCAAATATATCAAATAAATATGTAATTAGAGGAATAGAGTACTTATTCTTATTGCTTATCTTATTCAGAGCTCGATATTCGATGCATAAACATATTGATCCATCATGCTTCAGTTGGAACAACATTGGTGCTCCATGTGGACATTTTGAAGGTTGGATGAACCTTGCATCCAATAAGTCCTTCAGTTGCTTTCGTAGCTCCTCCATCTCTAGTGGGGCCACACAATAGGGTGCCATGGCTGGAATCTTAGTACCTACTTGTGATCCACCTCGCTCCCTTGGAAATTCCAACGGCATTACATCCTCGTACTCCCAGAGTACTTCAGCCACCTCAGTTGGCACTTCCTCCTTGTTGTCCAATGAAACTTCATTAAATTTCAAGGTAGCAAAGTAAGTTAGCTCTCTTTTCTTTTCTCTTTTAGAGTGTTGCATTGTTGAAAATCTTTCTCTTGGTAGTTTTCTCTCGGACCAGCGGCACCATGTATGGTTTTCCTTTCCCCATGATGCACATGGTGTTTGCCCACACCCAATCCAGAAAATCCATCCCCAATATCGTGGGGTAGTCATTCATGGGTACCACAAAGAAGTATTCTAAACCAGTCCACTCCCCAATATGGAGCCTTACTCCTCATGTTTTTCCATGAATACGCTTTGGTTCTGAGTTGGAGGCTTTGATCCAACCCGGATCTTCCTAAAAATTGAGACTAATCCTCTTGGCCTCTTCTAAATCAATGAAATTATGGGTAGTTTTGATAACTACTAAGGCAGGAGAGTGCTGAGTGTTTAACTTAGCTTAGATTTATACTCGTCCTCCATTGCCCTCATTCAGAACTTCAACTTTGGCACTAAGCAATTATAGTGCTCCCATTTTTATCACCTCCCATCATGGTTGGTCAACCTCTTGAATAAAATTTGAGTTTAGACCACTTTGGACAATCTCAAGCAAAGTGCGGCCCATCACACAAGAAGTATGAAAGTTTCGGCTTATCCCCGTGTTTCTTCTCATTGTGTGATTTTTCTGCATTGCTCTTGTAGTCAAATTGAGAAGGCAAATGACTTCTCTCCCTTGATGGCCTAGAATGGTCTCCCCCACATTTTCCCTTATGGTTTTTCAGCTTCGGGGGCTCATTCTTTTAGAATTCAAACAATATCTTTATTAGACATATCATAGATTTATAGGATAAGTTCTGAGAACTCTTTATCATACATATCCTAGATTTCTAGAATTAATTCCGAGAACTCTTTTATATATTCATCGATAGACCATTTGTGGCGGAGCATTGCACATGTTTCATGTTCGAAATTTTTAATATAGAATGGTTTCTTGAGTTCTCGTTTAAAGTCTGCCCAAGAATTCTTGATGAACGTACCTTGTTCAATGTCAACATGTCCTCTCCTCTACCATAGCATAATCGCATCTACCAAAGAAAGGGAGCCATCTTGATTTTGCGCTCATCGTCTACAATGCCCATTGCCTCAAAGTATAATTCCAAGCTCCATAAGAAATTATTGAGCTCTCAGAAATTCATTGAGCCTGTATAACTTCTAGGTCTCAGAATATCAACCTTAGGAGAGGGCTGAGTAGTAATCGTTGTTGGACAATTATGACCCATAGCATCACTATTTGTAAAGAACATTGTGTTTTTGTACAAATTAACTATGTGACAAAAGGAATTTGATATTTTATCATTATTGTAATTGGATTACTTGGATATATATATATATATATATATAATGATAAGAGTCCATATGGTTAAATCGGATTAATAAGATATGAGACAGTATTAATCCACGAACGGTTTAATCATTAAATATTCATAGTCGTAGTATTATCGAGAGTGGACATCGATAATACGGAATAGACTAGTAGTACACTTGTGCGCGTTATGAAAGCTTAACGACATAGTTCTCATATATTTAGGTATTGGATACTTATACAAGTGTAATAAGAGGTTCTGTTAGACGTTGGACCGGGAACAGTTTCGCTCTGGATAGACCCACTCAGACTCCCATTGGTAGTATGACTATGTGTCTATAGGAATCCGAATCCGGGTAGGTGTATGTGATCTTTAACCTAAGACTTGCATCGCTATTACATGCAACAATCATTTTACTTTGGTATTGGTCGTCTGGAGCTTTAATAGGTTCTGTGTACGCCTCTATTTGGTTTACTGAGAATCATAGTGTATTGGGTGTGATCTCAAGATGAGAGTATCACTTCAGTCATATGGAGATGATGGTCACACATGATACAGAACTAGTACTCTTAAATGCTGCAGCTATTGGGATAATATGACTAGGTCATGATTATCCGATTATAGAGACTAGTTATGCAGGATCCGATATATGCTTCGTACGGGACAGACACAACGCCAGCCCTAGGCCTAGCATGTGACATCCGATACTGGATCATATTACGCATTACATTGTATTACTACGCCTGATATATATTATATTCCTCGACGAATATTTCTGGAGAATTTGGTAGGCACAGTGCTTTGCTAGAAGCCAACCATGTCTTGTAAATCAGTGAGAATGTGGTACGGGGTACGCACGTGTTCGGATAGTCCGATGACCGTATTTACTGCCAACATATCCAGGAATCTCTTGGGTCGCTTCCCAAAGATTCACCAATGACAATTGACTCGAATAGAATTAATATGAGATTAATTATGAGAGAGAAAATTAATCTGGGATTAATTGCGGCAAGAATTAATCTGATAAAGAGAGAGTCAAATATATGACCAGGAGTGGACGGTTCTATAATGATGCCACTAATCAAAAGAGGGGGATAGATGATGAGGAAGAAGAAGAATAAGGAGGAGAAAATACTATGCTCCGAAAACTAAAAAAAATCCAAACACAAATTAGGATATGAGAATTGATGTGTTCCTCCCAAGAGCACAGAAGAGATCGATGAAGCATTGGGAAGAATATTGGTGCCAGTTGATATAAATCCAACTGTAGTCATCAGATTTGTTCGGTAGGAACGTAAGCAAATCATAACTTTCTTCGGGGAAGAGCTTCGAATGGAGGGACATAATCATAATCGGTCTCTGTTCATAAATACTGAAGTTAATGGGAAAATAATCTCTTGTGTGATGGTAGATGACGGGTCCTCCATTAATGTTTGCCCGTTGAAGATACTGCCCATGTTAGGTCTCTAACTGGAGGAATTGATCCCCTCTAATATGAATATAAAGGCTTACGACGATAGAAAGTGAAGAGTTAAGGGCACCTTTTTACAGCTATAGTCAAGGTAGACCCAATTGAAGGCGAGGTGAAATTTATGGTATTGAACATCCCAACTACTTTTGCTTTACTCCTTGGAAGGACATAGTTCCATAAGCTTATTAAGGTGCCATCTACGCGACACAAATAATTTAAGTTCCCGCATGAAAGAGAAATCATCACTATTGGGGCTGAAGCGGGCAATATTGTGGCCACCTTGTTAGTCCAACATTTTATGAGATTACAAGTCGCATCGATCCTAAGGTGGCTAGGATCATAGAGAATATGAAATAAAAGTCTAACACCGGGCTGCGGGCACAAGGCCAAGGCATAAGCTCGCTGCCTAACTTCAAAAGGCAGACTACCAAGAAAAGACTGAGGTACCACTTAGATGAAAAAGAGAAATTTATAAGAATAAGAGGATGAAACTGATAGATTTAATTGTAATAGCCAAGTACCAATGAGCTATCGCAATGTTTAAAGCGGCTTGCTAGGTTGAAAATCCGAAAGGATAGCCTAGGTAAAATTTAGGGCATATCTGCAGTTATAGGGGCTACCCTAAAATCGGCTGGCATGTTTCTGTTTAATCTTGTCCAAGCCATGAACTGTCTCGGCTAAGATGACATGAGAGGGATAATGGCTGCACCTAACACCTTGAATAATATGTAGCAGTCGGTAATCACCTCTTCTACCATCACGTCCAGCAAAAGGTATCAGGCCAGAATGTAGAACATGACTACACTCCTCCAACTGTGGGATCCAACCTACGTGTCATAAAAAGTATCCAGCAGTACCTTCAACTCAATAGACTTGGGGCATGGTAATACTTTCTCCAACTCATTAGGGTTGAAAAGAAAAGTTTCGGAAGCTTTCTGAGGGCACAAACTCCTAAAGAGGCGCATCGCCAAAGAAGTGGAAGGAGGAAACCGAAGGCCTAGAAAAGTAGTAAATTTCTTATGTAAGGGTCTTAACTCATGGCCATGGAAGCTAAAGACGTGGTTTTTGGTATCTCATAATGTCAAAACAGCCTTCAGAAAGACATAGTCCACCTTGACAAAGTAAAGAGAACGAAGGGCAGAAAACTGAGCCAAGTCTGGGTGACCAATCAAACACCCCACAGATGAGGGACACAACGGGATCTTGTAGAGTGCGAGTCTTGGATGCGACCAGACGTATTTAGAAGCGGCCGAATATTCTAAGGGGCAGCCATATTAAAAAAATGTCCAGTCATAGATTTTCCCCATCGATAAAAATATCTTATTGGACATAAAGGAGATACAACCATATATTTGTTCCACACAGACTCATCATAAGTTCCAACAAGAGGCTTGTAAAGAGCGTTTATGTGATGATTGAATGCATTGTAAATTGAAAGACAACTGAAAATGGACGAAATTTCTATTAATTGAAAATTGAAGTTTGTAAATTTTACAATAATTATTTTATTATAAAAAATGAAGCTACCTCCTCATTAGCCTTGAACGTCGAAGAAGCAGGCCTGGGCACCCTTTTCATAAATTCGAGAATGTAGCCCCTTCATACGGACCTCATAGCGACTATCCTAGACCCGTAAAGTGGCATAGTGCCTATATAACAGTGGGAACCAAGATGAAGGTTATGATGATCTATAACTTCCGCCTTCATCTCTTCAACGCAATGCTGTAATTAGAAAAAAAAATGAAGGTTAGAAAACCATGTATATATGCTAACTCTTATCTACTACTGGTAAGAAAAACTTTTATAGATCAGCGTCACCTTCGCTGCCTACGTCATGCAGAAGCAGTGATCCGATAACTCGATGGGGACCTACAATATAGATTGATCAGTATCGAGAACCCCGTAGAAAAAAGAAAACAATCTTTTTAAGAAACTTACATGTGTAGTGTCTGTTGGGGTAATAATTAGCGACTGCCTCCATTTAAAAATAGTAATCAGACATCCTTCACCCCCGCATCATTACGGACTACGTAGGTTGGGTCAGGTCAAAAATCCACCGAGCCAGGAATGATGCCAGATGAAGTCGACGTTGAACCAGAAGACATATCTTGCCTAGAAGAAGAAGCCCGAGCCTAGGCCCGAGCCCGCCTGGTGGATGATGATGATTCGCTATCATACCATATTCCTCATCCTCCTTAATAGTAGGGACCCAAAAAGAGCAGAATATACCCACTGTTGATACTCACCCTCCACTAGAAAATAATCGGAAGAAGGCCATTTTGGGCCTCCATCCTATCGATGCGTAGACTAAAGAGCATAGAGGTAAGTATAGAGGTATAAACTCTACAGTCCCGGGGGCCAGGTGCTAGAAAAGTACACGCTCACCTAGGTACCACAGTCGCTAGTTAGTACCTAGTAGGAGCAGATGCAACCCGTTCTGCTATAAAGAAGAATGAGTAGGCTATGACATGTTATCAATAATAGTTCCCCACCAAGCCGTGTCAATCTGGAAAGAACAATAGGAGGTGTTTGCCAGAGATAAAATGAGAATAATTGGAAAGAAGGAAGTGAAAATGACTCACCATGCTCCAAGTGAGCTCGTTCACACGAGCTATGTGCATACTCAAGTCGTAAGACTCAACCAACCTTATGGAAATCTCATCTTACCGAGACAAGCTGGGGAAAATTACATTCCTTCAAGAGATGGGAAAAGGTAATGCTAGCATGTAGAACTCATATGCCCAGGCATGCGACAATAGAAAATAATAGGGTAAGTTGCCAGTCATGTAGAAATAATAAGTAAACATAATAAAAGCATATACTTCCAACAGAAAATCGTAGCCTTGGAAGTACGAGTTACCATGGCAACACTAGTCTAGCCCTCACTACATTTCCACCATGGCAGGAGAACCCTAATCCCACTCACACTAGGTGTCCAAGTCGCGGAGTGGTGGCAGAATGCATAGGTCGATACAGCTGGCTGCGTAAGTAAATATTATGGAGCCAAACATTTAAAGAGGGATTGATTGTATAAGCTGATCCACCTTATACTCACTGATTGGATCCATCCTCTCCCAATAGAACAAAAACTCCCCACATGGAATGACGTTAGAATGGACCCTGTGGATAACCCTTTGTTGGGGGTGGATGTAGCCAGCCTAAAAGGTGGGAGAGTAGATGCTGCCATCAAACTCTAGTAGAGACCCATCATAGTGGATATCGGTAAGGTAAAAGAAGTCCTCCTAGGTCACATTTATCTCCCCGATCGGTAGGTGGAATGTATGAGTTGTGTCCATTCACCGCTCCACTAAGTCTTGAAGCCCCAGCTTGTTGAACATGGTGACAATAATCCTAGCTCGCGGGACTGAATGAAGCTCATCATACCACCTTCGGACTCTAGTGGGATAACCGCTAGACTTCAGATGTGAGGAATCATCCTGTAAAAAGAGAAATCTGAATAGTTAATCATTGATAGCAGCGAAATGACAGCCTGAGATGTCCTAGTGATGAGTGGTAAATCTATCACTATTTCCCACTCATTTAACCTTATATTTTGTATGGTTTCTTGAGTATTATTAATATTTTGATGTGTTTTGTGTTATTTTGTAGATAAATAAAGTTTCAGGACATTCTGGAGGTGATTTGGGCCAAAACAGTGAAAATTGGACGAAAAGGGCATTTTGGTAATTTCCCTCGTCGCGACGCCAAGACCTTCTGCGTCGCGACGCCTAACGTGCGCCGAACAGTGCTAACGTGCGCCGGGTCCACAAATCAGAATCTGAGAAAAGTTGACTTTGCTAACGTGCGCCGTGCCAAGTGTCACCACCACAGCCGATCTGCTAAAATGCGCCGTGCCACGTGTCAGCATCCTACGGTGCCGACAGTCTCTTTCCCACGTCACCGCCACGTCAGCATCAATCATTGAGTATCTAATCCTTATCTGACACGTGGCGGATAAGAATCTCATCGACCAATCAGAAGCCGCCACGTGTCACAATAATTGAAGCCCAACCACTCTGCCACGTGTCACCTTATCATCTTATCCAGAATCTGCAAACCGACGAACCAGAGCGTGCCACGACGACAGAATCTGGCGTAGCGACGCCAAGACCTTCAGTGTCGCGACGCCCGAAGCCTACCAGGGCCTATAAATAGAGCTTCAAATTTCAGTTTTAGTTGTACCACTCTCTCTAGTTTCTTTTAGTTTTTAGTTTTTTTTTTAGTTTTTAGTTTTGTAAATAATTTTAATTACGTTTTGTTAATATAATAATTTATTTTTTACTTTTTACAGTTTTTACTATTTACCATGAGGAGTTAACTTCACCAGCTATGGTGAAAGGTAATTTTTTTACTGTTACTATTTAGATTAATCTCCCTTAAAAATAATATATTCACTATTTAAAATATTGACTTAAAAAGGATACCGCCAGATTGGTCGGTTAGTAATTCATTTTAATCTGGTTTAAACCTGAGTAATAAAGGATACCGCCAGATTGGTCGGTTGGTAATATTATCACAAGTTTATATATTATTTTATGGGAGATATCTAAAATAGTAAATAGTAAAAGTAATTCCTTTTACCTTAGCATTTTATTTTATTTTATTTTACTTTTCAGCTTTTACTTTATGTCTTTTACTTTTCAGTATTTTTACTTTATGTCTTTTACTTTTAAGTTTTTACTAGCCCTAGTTATGTGTTAATTATTTGGGGTTGTGATGAATTCTAATATCACCGGTTTATAAGGGGTTATTTTATAGTTTGGGTAATTTAAAGGTTTACTTATTAAGTCTTAAGCTTAATGCTTATTGTTGTCTGATCACCGATAAGATTGATGTGGTAAATCTAAAATGAACTAGACATAGGGATTTTAGGTTTCAGCCTTAGACTTAATAGCCCACGATCTTCCTTGAGGATAGATAACCCTTTAATAGATTTCCTTACAGGATAGACATATACCTGTCGGGCGGGGGTAGCCATAATTGGAACTTAAACTTAATGAATCCAGATAATTTGGTTGACATAGACATATGGTTCAATTGGGTTAAACTGGGTATTTACGTCTGACCATCGACATATGCTTTTGCATAATTTAGTGTTCCAGGTTAGTAAACTAATTTATTACACAAACATGAAATAACCACTTCATCTTTTAAAAGATATTAGAATGATTCACAACCCAAGATTTTTGTGTCTTTTGTTATTTTCCTTAGTATTTTCTTTTGTCTTTTTATTTATTTATTTATTTTGCAAAACTACAATCAACCAAATCAACCAAGCAATCATTCTCTTATCCCTCAATTAGATATATGTAAATAAATAGATTCAATAATTAATAACAATAGTAGGAATTAAGTCCTCGTGGGATCGATATTTTTATACTACTTGAACGATACGTGCACTTGCGTTATACGTGTGTGTTTACGCCGG
Source organism: Zanthoxylum bungeanum (assembly GCA_019454045.1). NCBI lineage: Eukaryota > Viridiplantae > Streptophyta > Magnoliopsida > Sapindales > Rutaceae > Zanthoxylum > Zanthoxylum bungeanum. The sequence goes on along the minus strand of SKCR01047558.1, from coordinate 14,339 downwards.
TCAAGTTTTTGGCGCCGTTGTCGGGGACTTATTTTTCTTGAGTTATTAATTTTGAAGCTATCTAATTTACTTGTATCTAATTTTCTTTATCTGTAATTTTTATTTCTTTATTGTATTTTCTGGTGATTGAAAAAAATGGAAAAATATTGGGAGATTGAGAGATCACGAGCTTTACAAGAAGATACACCCCAAATCTGGGAGCAATAGTCCGGTTTTCTGAGGCCTGTTATCCAGCCCAACAATTATCACTGGATGCCAGAACCAAGCAATACCACATTTGCTCAACAGAACGCAATGGGGAGATGTGACATATGTAATGGTAACCACCCTAGAGATTACTGCAAATACAACTACCATCCAGGGTGGCAGAGCTATCAAGATCCTTCATGGTATGACGAGCCATCACATTTCACAGAACCACATTTTTCATCTTATCCACCATCTACTTATGATTTCCATCAACAATCAGAACCATCAGAGGAAAATCAGTTGATTCACATGCTCAAAGATTGGCTCGAAGAACGGGAAGCTCAATTAGATGCACAAATTCAGAGACAATCAGAATTCCTTCAGAGGATGACAGATCAAATGAGACAATTAACAGAAAACCAGAACATCATACCTCAAGAAGCATTTTTAGATGACACTGATGAAGCCTTCGAGTACCCAGAGATCCACAATGACACCTTAACAGAGGATGAGGCTGAGCAGTATCAACAACCAGAGGTATCAGTTCAGGAGCCTGAACCGGCAAAGTCTCAATTTGACTTTTATTATTCATATTCTGACGAGGATGAAGCTGATCTATTTGTACCAACTACACCAACAATGGAGGATCAAACTTTCAATCCTCAAAATGAAGATCTTGGAGAATGCTTTACCATGATGTTTGAAGAAGATCTATCTGAACCATCCATTCCAGTCGTATCAAAGGATGAAAACCTAATGTCAGAAACATCTTTGCATCCTCAGGTTGATAATTTTGAAGCATGTATTTGACAGATGACAGATGAAGAGCTGAATACAAAAATTTTACAATACATCTGTGAAGAAAATGTGGAGCAAGAAACAGAGCAAATGGAGGAGCAAATGTCTGACCTTAATAAAGATCCAGAGCATTCAGGATAAACATCGCTGTTTTGGGGAGTACAAATCAAAGATATCGCCCAGAAGCTTGACAGAATGGAACTCCCATTCCAAGTCAAGCACCATACGAGACCTCCTGATTTTCTTTCTTTCTTTTCAGGAACCACTGAAGCAACAAAGATAAAAAAGGTGGCACGAGCACTGAATGGGACAAAACTCTTTTTGCCACCTTATCGTTGGAAGAGACCCTTCAAAAGCAACGGTCACGAGATTGTCTTTGATCGAACATCTAAAACGACATTGAAACCTCCTTGACAGATTGATTTCAGTCACGTCTGGCTGAAGACGAAAAATTTAGCGCTAGCAGGGAGGCAACCCATGTAATTTGTTGTAATTTCTGTTTTATATTTTGTGTATACATGTTATAGAATTTTTTAATTTGTGTGTTATTTTTGTAGGGAAAAGCACAAAAGGAGCATTTTTAGACAGAATGAATGGTATTTGGCAAAAATGAAAGCTAATTCATTAGCGATGGCTGAATAAGGAATGGATTCTTGAGACGCATCCTAATGAATTTATACTAAACGAGTGGCGTATTGCGTACACAATTCTGTTGCCTTAATTATTGCTTTGATTTACTTTTCTGTTGTAATTATCTTTATTTTCGTAGACCGGATCCAGACTTTTTGACCTTTCACGATTCATTTTGTTGTTTAGCTAATAAGCTTCCTCTGGAAGATACTAGTGCTATTATTAATCACCCGTTTCAGGTACTATAAAATCAGCTCGTCATTGCACTTTGGAAGGCATCCTGATTTGAGAAAGAAATACATAAAAAAATTGAAGCCACTTCGAGAAGACGAGTTGAAAACATCTGTGTGTTTTGCCGTAGTAGTGTTGGTGTTAAGACACAATACATAGAAGCAGCACAGGAATTGGGTCGAGTCTTAGCTGCAAGGAATATGCACTTAATATATGGCGGAGGCAATCTTGGACTTATGGGGATCGTTTCAAAGGCTGTACAGGAAGGAGGCAGTCACGTTTTGGGAATCATCCCAAAACCCTTGGCAGAGGCAAATCTTATTGGATCATCAAATGGAGAGGAACTGATCGTGCCAGGTATGTCTGAACGTTTGGTAGAAATGATTAACCGTGCTGATGCTTTTATTGCTTTGCCAGGTGGCTTGGGCACATTGGAGGAAATTTTTATAGTTCTATCTTGGGCGAACCTGAACATACACCATAAACCAATTGGGTTGTTTAATGTTGATGGATTTTATGATTTTCTTTGTGTGTTTCTTGATGATGCCCGGAGAAATGGGTTCGTGTCAAAACCTTTGAAAGAACTCCTCTTCACTGCCAGAACTGCTCCGGATCTAATAGACTAACTCTTAGCCTATGAACCACAAGTTGACCCTATCCTTTCAAAGATAAATTGGTCCGAGGACGATCGTGGTAAGAGGCGTCGGATTAATCTGGATCTTAAGCTTTAATTTCCTGTAGAATTTCAGCTAAGTCTGTAAGGGTGTTTTAACATCTAGTGCCCTAAAACCAACTGGTTTGGGAGTCACTGGCCCAAAGCTCGCTACATGGATCAAAGATGCTGTAAAAATATATATATATGAAATCTGAGTAATTAAGTCCGTAGGGGTGTCTTAACACCTAGTGCCCTAAAGCCAACTGGTTTGGGAGTCACCGACCCAACACTCGCTACATAGATGGAAGATATTGTATATAAATATAAAAAAAAAATCAAAGAAAAAATCAGAAAAATTATTCCATTGCTACCAAAAGGTGTGAAATCTGATAGAACTTTAGGACAAAAATATTACTCTCTTATCAACTGCACTTATGACTGTTGTGGGCAAAAATGAGTTGATTAATATCTTGTTGGATGTGTATATGAAGAATGGTAAAAATAATCGGAGAATTTAGTTATTCTGTAATTTAGAAAGAAACAAAACAACTAGTAACTTGGAGTAGAATTTCACCTGATTAGTCACTAACATCTTTATTCTCTTTTTCGCTTGTCTTTTTGCTTTTGTGTGCATTAGTTTCACTACCTTTTTACTTTTATAAAATATTTGTGGGTAGCATTGCTGTAAACCCTCACGAGACTACAACTCGTCCACTAGGGACACCTAGGGGTTTAAAGGCTTGTTGCATACGCTAAATGCAATCGTGATCCCTACGAAAGTGGCTTAGTTAAATTTTATTTTTTTATGTTATTTTATTCTGTGTTTTGCTCGAGGACTAGCAAAATGTTAGGTTTGGGGGTGTGATGAGTGGTAAATCTATCACTATTTCCCACTCATTTAACCTTATATTTTGTTTAGTTTCTTGAGTATTATGAATATTTTGATGTGTTTTGTGTTATTTTGTAGATAAATAAAGTTACAGGACATTATGGAGGTGATTTGGGCCAAAACAGTGAAAATTGGACGAAAAGGACATTTTGGTAATTTCCCGCATCGCGACGCCAAGACTTTCTGCGTCGCGACGCCTAACGTGCGTCGAACAATGCTAACGTGCGCCGGGTCCACAAATCAGAATCTGAGAAAAGTTGACTTTGCTAACGTGCGCCGTGCCACGTGTCACCATCACAGCCGATCTGCTAAAATGCGCCGTGCCACGTGTCAGCATCCTACGGTGCCGACAGTCTCTTTCCCACGTCACCGCCACATCAGCATCAATAATTGAGTATCTAATCCTTATCTAACACGTGGCGGATAAGAATCTCATCGACCAATCAGAAGTCACCACGTGTCACAATAATTGAAGCCCAACCACTCTGCCACGTGTCACCTTATCAGCTTATCCAGAATCTGCAAACTGACGAACCAGAGCGTGCCACGTCGATAGAATCTGGCGTAGCGACGCCAAGACCTTCAGTGTCGCGACGCCCGAAGCCTACCAGGGCCTATAAATAGAGCTTCAAATTTCAGTTTTAGTTGTACCACTCTCTCTCTTCTATTCTATATAAAGAGAGAGTTTCTCTCTCTAGTTTCTTTTAGTTTTTAGTTTTTTTTTTAGTTTTTAGTTTTGTAAATATTTTAATTACGTTTTGTTAATATAGTAATTTATTTTTTACTTTTTACAGTTTTTACTATTTACCATGAGGAGGTAACTTCACCAGCTAGGGTGAAATGTAATTCTTTTACTGTTACTATTTAGATTAATCTCCCTTAAAAATAATATATTCACTATTTAAAATATTGACTTAAAAAGGATACCGCCAGATTGGTCGGTTGGTAATTCATTTTAATCTGGTTTAAACCTGAGTAATAAAGGATACCGCCAGATTGGTCGGTTGGTAATATTATCACAAGTTTATATATTATTTTATGGGAGATATCTAAAATAGTAAATAGTAAAAGTAATTCCTTTTACCTTAGCATTTTATTTTATTTTATTTTACTTTTCAGCTTTTACTTTATGTCTTTTACTTTTCAGTATTTTTACTTATGTCTTTTACTTTTAAGTTTTTACTAGCTCTAGTTATGTGTTAATTATTTTTGTAGGGGTTTTAGGGGGTGAATCCGGTAACGCAGCGGAAGCGGTGAAAATCCGATTTTCAGATTTCAAAATTTTTTCTCGGATTAATTAAATAAACATATTTATTTAATATTCCAATAATCAAATTATGAAATAAAATTCAAATGAATCATATTCAAGTGAATTTACCAAAATACCATTGCTTTGTATTTTTGTCCATTTTAGTCCGAAATTGATCTAATCAATTTTGAATGATTCTAAATCATTTCTAAGATGAACTTAGCATGTTCAAAACATCAAAACACCAAAGCAACCAAAATCCCCAATTTTTAACTTCAAAGCCGTGAGCACCATTAGGGTGCCATTTGGTGCACTTTGTCATTTCATGCATCAAAACACATCAAGATGTAATCCAATGAACATGAAACTTTATATGCATCATATACACACTCAAATACACAACATATATGAAAGCCCCAAATTGGAATTGGTCATGAACCCTAATTTTTCAATTTCCACAAATTGGACAAATTAGACCAAATACATTAAATCAATTACTTCAATCATCATTCTTCCATCCAATCCAAGTCTCAACACAATGAAACAACTCAAGATCAAATCTAGGTCATTTAAGAGTGGGTCAATAACTCTAGATTAGCAACATGGTTTCAAAAAACCTTAAAAGAAAGTTACAACTACAATAGTCACAACTTCCTTCACCATACATGCTCAACACTTCATTCAAACTTCCATCAACAAAAACACAAAGAAATAAAGAAAAAATATCTAAGAACATCACATGTTGAAGCCTGAGCCTAAGGAACATATTCCTCTCTAATAGTAAGTTTGAAAAACTTACTAAATTCCAAGCTTTTTTGATATATCTTTCTTTCTCAAGCTTTCCTTAGTTTTTCTTCAATGGAGTTTATTTGGTAAAGTGTATTTGGTTAAGTGTAAAGTGAAATGAAAATCAATATATACTTGTAACAAAAGTGCCTTGGCCGAAATTCGCCTCAGCAATTTACAAGTTGTTAATTTCAATTTCATTTCAAATTATGTAATCAACTTGCATAAATATCTTAATACAACTTTATTAGATATTTATTTAAGTCAACAAAAGCAACTAACATCATTTACTTTAAATATCCTAATGTAAGATATTTATATTTTAATTAATTTAATCATTTAACAATTAAATAATCAATTAATTAATCAAATACAAATATATTAAATATATATATAATATTTACATTAAATATTAAAAAACATATATTCATTTAGGATATAAGTCAAATAACTCATTTTGACTATTAATTAATGTGTATTTAAATTAATCAAGTATTAAATGTAAATACACAATAATTAGGCAAATGACTATCTAGTCCTTTTAGCACGTATCTTGCGTTTAACCTTTAAACGACTTTATAAATAATCAATATTATTTATTAATGTTGCTCTAGTGCTCTACGAGTATGTTTCATTATTGAGACTCTCTAGATTCAGGTATATCCGTCACGAAATCTAATTTCGTGTCCATAATCTATCCACCCGTAGATTATGACGATCACAGATAATCTCGCTGAACCATACAGGTCGAGGTCATGGCAAATGTATAATTCCTCCGTCACAGGTATCCGGATAAATCCCAGAGATATAGATGTAAACGTCAAATCTCTATCGGGATTATCCAGTCGACTATTCTATTAGCAATCTCAAAAGAATGTTTAGAACTAGCTTCTAAACTTTACCACGGGCCCATGGTTTTATCTGATTGCTAATCATATGGACTACCTATGCTCTGATACACAGAACTGACGGATCCTATCTTGATACACATAGGACACCCTGAGGATCTGTCTACACCCAACGAACAGACGGAGGTCTGATCTTAATAGATCGGTGACGTGACTGCCGTCTAAGTGTAGAAGATGTCTCATGTGCCCACAATGGCATCTCAAGTCTAAGAATCACAAGTGCTACTCAACCCAAGAAGATTCTTATTGACGCTGGTGTGTACCATCCATTAAGAATCTTCGGTGAGTCGTTCAGTGTTTATCCGCTATAAACACCTACACGTCTATACTAGTCTCCAAGACTAATGGTTCATTGAGAAACCATTGGAATCATATATTCCAGTATACGACATGTACCGGTCTCAACGGGTTTACTATACTGACCAAGTAGTGTAAACCTTGACCAGGAACTGTCTGAGAATGACAACGTCATGATACTTCTCAATGTCCGTTGCGACGCTTTTGCAACTGTATCATGACTAATCATTCTAGGGTCATTACGTCTTTACCATAGAAAGATATATTATATTATAGAAACTGCATATATTATTCATAATAATAATGTTTTACAGAAGTATTAACAGAAATACAACCGGGAATTGGCGCTCTGAGCACCAACCCCAACAAAATCTCCACTTGCTCTAGTGCCAATATCGATTGTATCTAATACCCATCGACTCCACGTGTTTATCAAACAGCTTCGGAGGTATGGCCTTCGTCAGCGGGTCTGCTACATTATCTTCACTCGGTACCTTGCACACGACAATATCCCCTCGCGACACGATCTCTCGAATGATGTGGTACTTGCGTTCCACATGCTTCGACTTCTGATGCGCCCTCGGTTCCTTTGCTTGCGCAATGGCTCCAGTATTATCACAGTATAACGGAATCGCATTCTCGATACTTGGGACAACTCCCAATTCTGTGATAAAGTTCTTTATCCACACAGCCTCTTTTGCAGCTTCAGAAGCTGCAATATATTCCGCCTCAGTGGTGGAATCAGCTGTCGATCCCTGTTTGGAACTCTTCCAACAAACTGCACCTCCGTTAAGGGTAAAGAAAATCCAGATGTAGACTTTCTATCATCGGGATCCGATTGGAAATCGGAGTCTGTATACCCATTAACCTGCAGTTCGTTTCCTCCATAAACTATTAACTTATCCTTAGTACCTTTAAGATACTTTAGGATATGTTTAATGGCCATCCAATGGTCATTACCTGGATTGGACTGATATCGACTAGTTACGCTAACAGCGAAACTGATATCAGGCCTCGTACATAACATGGCATACATTATGCTACCCAAACACGAAGCATAAGGTTGGTTAGACATTCTAACCTTCTCATCTTCTGTTTGTGGACACATCTTCTTGGAAAGATGAATCCCATGTCTGAACGGTATGTTTGCTGTCTTACAGTTACCAAAGCTATACCGTTCCAAGATCTTATCTACGTACGTTGATTGGGATAACCCAATCAGCCTCCTTTGTCTATCTCTATAGAGTTTTATCCCTAAAACATAGGAAGCTTCTCCCAGGTCCTTCATGGAGAAATTCTTACAGAGGTACGCTTTGACGCTTTGCAACATACCTAAATCATTCCCAATGATTAGGATGTCATCAACATATAGGACTAAAAATACGACCATGCTCCCACTGGCCTTCTGATACACACAGGATTCTTCCGAATTCTTGAGAAAACCAGACGATCTAATAATCTCATCGAATCGAAGATTCCAACTTCGTGAAGCTTGTTTAAGTCCATAAATGGACTTCTTAAGCTTACATACCATACCCGAGTTTTCGCTGGATGTGAAACCTTCCGGCTGTTCCATATAGATTTCTTCATCAAGAAATCCATTTAGAAAAGCCGTTTTGACATCCATTTGCCAAATCTCGTAGTCATGATACGCAGCTATAGAAAGCAAAATCCGGATAGACTTAAGCATTGCTACCGGCGAAAAAGTTTCATCGTAGTCGACGCCAGGTCGCTGCGTGTAACCTTTTGCTACCAGTCGGGCCTTGTAAGTTTCAACCTTACCGTCAGGCCCGCGCTTCCTCTTGTAAACCCATTTACAACCGATAGGAACAATTCCTTCGGGAAGCGGAATCAAGTCCCAAACTTGATTTTCATGCATTGAGTCTATCTCGGATTTCATGGCACTTTGCCATTTCACGGAGTCGATGTCCAACATCGATTCTCTATAGGTGAAAGGATCTGTCTCTTCAACTAAGAGAACATCCAGACTCTTTTCTTATATCAAATACAAGCGTTCAGGAGGTCTAGATACCCTTTCCGACCTACGGAGTGTGTGTGTTGAAGGTCCTTCATCTACTTGAACTTCAGGTTCCTCCGTTGGCTCGTTGTTTTCAGGTTGGACTTCATCAAGCTCAACCTGTCTATGATTACCACCTTCTGACAAAAATTCTACTTCTAGAAATTTTGCGAAGCGAGCTACGAACACATTTCGATGCTCGGTATCATAGAACAAATATCCCCTCGTATTCGAAGGATATCCAACAAACCTAAACTTTTGCCCTCGAGGCGAAAGCTTATCTTGCTGAGTCACCCTGACATAGGCAGGACAACCCAAACCTTAATATAATTAAGATTTGGTCTCCTACCGAACCATATCTGATACGGTGTCGTAGGAACAGCCTTTGAAGGAATCTTATTCAAAAGATGTGCGGCTGTTAAGAGAGAGTAACCCATAAGTAATAGGGCAAATCTGTGAAACTCAACATCGATCGGACCATATCCAATAAAGTCCGATTTCTCCTTTCAGATACACCATTGTGCTGTGGTGTACCTGGAGGAGTATATTGAGCGAGAATCCCATTCTCCTTCATATAATCCATGAACTCACCACTCATATATTCACCGCCTCGATCTGATCGAAGACATTTAATATATTTACCAGTTTGTTTTTCTACTTCATTTCGGAACTCTTTGAACTTTTCAAAGGTTTCCGATTTATGTCGCATCAAATACACATAACCGTACCGTGAAAATCATCGGTAAAGGTAACGAAGTACGAAAAACCACTGTGAGCAGTTTGACTTAGTGAACCACATACATCAGAATGTACGAGTTCCAGTAAGTTAGTGGCGCGGTGTCCAACACCAGAAAATGGGGCTTTGGTCATCTTACCCTGAATACAGGATTCACAAGTTGGATAGGATTCAATGGTAAGATCTGATATCAAACCATTCCTAACCAATTGGGTAAGGCGTTTAACGCCAATGTGACCAAGTCTCATATGCCAAAGTTCAAGTATTATTAATTACAGGTAAACTACGTTTATTAACTCCAGTATTTAATATATCTTTTGAAGTTTGCAATGTATAATGACCATGGGTTTGGACAACAAAGGATCTGAATATTATTTTATCATATAAATACAAAGAACTATTCTTAATATTAATACAAAAGCCTTCGGTATCTAATACAAAAAGTGATATAATATTTGCGACACATCCCGGTACAAAATGACAGTCATACAACAAAAGTGTCCCATTCGGCAATGAGATCTCGCATACTCCCACTGCAACTGCATCCAAAGAGTCTCCACTCCCGAACTGCATCTGCATCTCTCCAGGCTTCAGTTTGTTAGGTTTATTCTAGGTTCCAAGATCAAACAAGACATGAAAATAATGTGTGAACAAATCAACGGAGGTAGCGGAATACTCACATCGATCGGTTGAGACGATTTGAAGACGAATGAAGCCACTTTGCTCACTGCCAAGGACGCCCACTGCATGCAGTTCACTGCCCTCCATTTCAGAGTTTTGAGCTGCGAAACGGAGCTCCAAGCTTCGTCGGACGGATCCCGGCTCATGGGTGAACCTCCCTACCACCTTAGCAAGTCTCGTAAGTGTGCTAGCACTTGAGTTTTTGCCAAAAAAACTCACTCTTGCTTCCCCATTCCTCACGCCATTTTGGCTTCAAAAACAGTGAGAATTTCTCACTTTGGGCGTGACTAGAAGGAGAGAAATGAGAGAGAAGAAATTGTGTAATTAGTTGGTTATTAAACCTTTTCCAAAAAGGTTTATTATTTTTTCATAAAATATATAAAGCATTTACGAAATAATAAATCAAATAAATTGAAAATGGTAAATACTCCCACCAACTTTCACTATTTCAACCACACACATCAACTATTCATTGTCACTTTATTAAAGTGACTTGATGTGTGTTATCAATCAATCAATCACATCAATCAATCACATCACTCAAAGTGACATTTGATTTGAAGCTTGATGTGACGAATGATTTGACGCTTGATGTGACTTGCGTTGCCGCACTCGAATTCGAAATACGAATGCGCTCGCAATCACACTCGGGCTCGGGTTCGCTAATTCCCAATTAGCGATTTTTCCGTCGCGTCGTAATTAAATGATTACGCCTAGCGAATTCACTATTCACGTCGCTAACGAATTAATTCTAAATTAATTCGTTCGCCCGAATTAAAAATTATATTAATTCCGCGTCGAAATCTAATTTCATTTAATATATCGAATATATTAATTACCGATTAATTCCAAATTAATCATTATCTCTCTCTAGACGATATTTTATCCTAGATAAAATATCTCCGTAATTAATCATAGATAAATTTTCTCTCTCTACTATATAATCCCAGATTATTTAAGAGTGCGAGTTATGCGTCATCGGTGGATTATTGGGAAGCGACCCATGAGGTCCCCAGATATGTTGGCAGTAAATACGGTCGTCGGAGTATCCGAATCACGTACGTACCAAGTACTACGTTCTTACCGATTTACGAGACAAGGTCGACTCCTAGCAAAGCACCAAGTCTTCCAATTCTCCGGACATATTCTATAAGAATATTTAAGATCTATATCAGGCGTAGTCTACTAGTTTGTGTATATCGGCCCAGTATCGGATAGTCACGTGCTAGGGCTGGGGCTGGATAAGTGTCTGCCCCGTCCGAAGCACATGTCGGATGTCTGGTAAAGTCTCTATAATCGGATATGATCATGACCTAGTCATAATATCCCGATGGTTGCGCAACACTTAAGAGCACTAATACCGTATCCTACGTGACATCATCTCCACTATGACTGGAGTGATACTTCCGTCTTGACATCACTTCCAATACTCTACGATTCTCAATACCAAAATCGGCGTACCAGAACCGGTTAAAGTCCCTGACGACCTCAATCAAAGTATATTGATTGTCGTAAGCATTAGCGGTGCAAGTCTCAAGTTAAGACCAAATACACCTACCCTGATGTCGGACTCCCATAGACACATAGTCATAATACCAATGGGATTCCGAGGGGTCTATCCAGAGCGAAGCTGTTTCCCGTACCATCGGTGAAACACAACCTCCTATAGCACTTGCATAAGTATCCAATACTTAAATATATGAGAACTATGCCGTTGTGCCCTCACAACGCGCACAAGTGCAATACTAGCCTATTCTGCATTATCGATGTCCTGTCTCGATAATACTCCGGCTAGGGATATTTAATGATTAATCCTTCGTGGACTGATACTGTCTCATATCATTCTCAATCCAGGAACTAATCATTGGACCTCTCTTCATTATATATATATGGTGATCTAATCACAAACGATGAGAGTGCAATTTCCTTGTCACATAGTTAATTTGTACAACAACACCATGATCTGTACAAATAGTGACGCTATGGGTCATATTATCCAACAATCTCCCACTTGGCACATAGCCAGTCACTCGGTGTCTAACACCCGAACTATGTACGGTTCGCTCAAATTGCTGAGAAAAGATTTTCGTCAGGGAAGTGCATGATTATCGTCTGACGCGATTTACACGATCATCACATCGCCATGATGTATGATCCGAACGAATCAGATGAATATCGAAGTATATATCTGGATCGTTGATGAGACCATTAATTCTTTAGCCTGTGTTGACGCCTAGCTCAGCCGCTAACAGAACTATATCTAATCTAAACAGATTTATTATCGATCCAAATGGCTTCTATTGCTGCCTCAGCTGCAGCAATAATCCGCATTTGTTGTTTATTCGGCAACAGTTATCTTGCTCGGAATATTTCCAGCTCACTGTCCTGTTATTCAAACTTTATAGTACCGCAGTATTTACCGGTTTGGAAACTTGCAGCAGTGATCCTAGTCACTTCAAGTTCTCATACTCCATAATTTAAGACATCATCTTTAGTTCTCTAAGATACTAACAGATGTTCTTAACTTCAATCCAGTGTCTATCACTTGGATTGTCCTGATTGTGACTCTAGATATGCTCAAAGCGTATGAGACACCAGGTTACGTACATTATTCAATGTACAATTTCTCAGAGAGTGTTAACAACTCCAAATCTAGCCCAGTAGATCTTTATTCCTTGAATAAAGGTTGTTACTCCCAAGAATTCTACGGAGAATTTCTATGAAAGAATATCTATGAAAGCCAAGCTTTCACTAATTGCTTTATTGGGAATTTCACTGTCAGTGCGCTCCCACTAACCTCCTTATATACACAAGAATCATTTCGTTTTGAATTAAATCATAAACCATTATGATTACATCAAAACGTCAGTTCCAAGAACCTTATGCTTGCTTCAATCCAAACATGGATCGAATAACCCGCAAACCTTGTTTGTCGGTTATACAAAATCGTCAGGATGTTCTAATCATCCTCCAAAAGGTTTCCTTTTCAGGAAAGCGATTTGATTGATATTGAACATTTCATAAATGAAATACGCAGTTATCAACAAGCATCTTCAAAATGGATTTACCATGGCAACAGGTTAAAAGGATGAACCGTTATTAAACAATGTTGATAACGATACATTTCCTCCAATAAGCCTAGCTTTGTACGTTGGTATGTTGCCATCCATGTATGTCTTCCTTGAAGACGTTTAATGTACCAATAGGCACAATGCCTTGTGGTACAACAACTAGTATCCAAAATAGTTGTTATACATGGAATCCATTTTGGACTCATGGCACTTTGCCATGAAAGGGAGTTGATACCTTGTATCATTTCCTCGTACGTAGCCGGTTGGTATTCCTCAATAAGATTTACATCTTTATGAGGTTAGATCAGAAACCCATACCCTAGGTTGTTTTCTGACTCTATCCGATCTACTAGTTCTTGTGCATTCGAAGATTAATGGTACAGATTCATCATTGATGAACTGTTTGTGTTCCATTAAGGACTTCGTGCCTTGAATAGTATTACTCTGATTTTCATCGAGTATCACTATCCTCCCACTGACCACTGCATATCGGTATTCCTCTCAGGAAAAACCGCATGGTGAGAAACAATCATATTGTTCTCATGTGAGATTTATAAGTACTATACTTAAGGTTTCCCTTAGGATAACCTATATTGGCACTTATCCAATTGGGTTCTTAGTTTGGTATCATCCAAACGTTATGCCTGGCATACCCAAATTATTAGAAGTGAGAAACCCCGTTTCTTTCCTGTTCATATCCTATATGATATCTGTCAAACAGATTTATATGGAACCTTATTCTAAATAAGTTTTGCACTGTTAATACATATCCTGTTTGAAGGAAATGATTAGCTCAGAGCGACTCGTGATAAACCTTATTTTGTCCAACAAAATTTAGTTTTTAGTTCGGACACACCGTCAAACTGACGTGTCTCGGGAGGAGTCCTCATCTGAAAGAATACCATACTCTTTCATGTATGTATGAAACTTAATGCTTAAGTATTTTTCATTACGGTCTTACCGCGACGGTATAATACTATAGCCGATCTGTTTATCTACTTCGTGTCGAAACTCTAAAAGTTTCCGAATTGTGTTCTTCAAAAGAAACACATAACCATAACGTGATGCCACATCCGTTAAGGTCACAAAATATTCATGTTCACATCTAGCCTAGCTAGATATGGCCTACTATCTTCACAATGAATAGTGCTAACAGATCGGTGGCTTTCACACTATTACCAAGTAAATAGTGTTTTAGGTGT